>RJWM01006834.1:0-81878 GCA_004363535.1 Dasyprocta punctata | reverse complement strand
TGTTTCCATTTAAAAAGCACAGGGGGAAAGCACTGCAAAAGATTGCTCAATTTTTGAAGCACTTGTAGTTAGGTATCTGAGCTGTGAAGGCATATTTGTGCCATTGTGTGTGTGTGTGTGTGTGTGTGTGTGTGTGTTTAGGGGCAGAGGGAGCATCAGGCAAGGAACAGACTTTCTAGATTCTTCTCTGCCCAACCAGGACCCAGGGCTCTGTGAAGGATCCGCTTTGGTTGTCCTTCCCTTCAGAAGTCAATATGGCACCCTTAGCTAAAATATGCAACTCTCTTTATTCACGCTGCTACGGAAATGAGAGAAAATTAAATAAAGATACACAGGGCAGTTTCCGTATTTCTGTAATTTCCCTTGAATGGCTCACAAAGTGACTATTATTCTCCTCCCATTAAACGCAGGGCCATCTGGGGCATCGAGATGCAAGGGAGATGAAAACATGCGCGCGCAAAACCTGCTCTTTCTCTGGGTTCGCGCTTTCGTGTCGCGGGGAGGGCGGGAAGGTTTGTGAACTTCTATGGGAGGGTCCCAGCGTCTCCAACGCATCCACATCTGCACCGCGTGGAATCGACGGTAATCGTGGTTATTATTGTGGTGTCTTCATGCACTTTCAACAAGGCCATCTGGGGTTTGTGCAGTGTGGGGATGGATTAGCATCTTTTCTCTCAAGTGCTCCTCTCTTTTAGTAAATATATTTTACCGAAATTATTTCAGAGAAATGATTATGATCATAATGATGGTAATATTAATAATAGGGTTATTATGTGAGATCTCCTTTACAAAAGTCCTTCGCAAGCATAATCTAGAGCAGGCAAGGCCAGGAGCTGAGCACCTGAACTGGCCACTGGGCTGAGCATGGAGAGGTTTCCATGGCTCCTTTGGCAACCAGACGGGGGCTCTGGGTTAGGAGTCTGAGAGGACAGGGCAGGACTGCGGAAGCCCACGGGCATGAGGTCAACAGGCCAGATAATGAACTCCACCGCTGGCAGTGCCTGGCTGTGGCTCTTGAGTGTAATTTCAGCACAAGGAGGTGCTAAAGCAGGAGAAACCAAGTTCAAGCTTACTGTGAGGAACTTACTGAGACCCTGTCTCAGAATAAAAACCAAAAGGGACAGGGATATAGCTCGGTGCAGAAGCCCTGGGTTTAGTCCTCTGTGTGTGTGTGTGTGTGGGGGTCTGAACTTTCGGAATTTGTTGTAAAAACTAAATCAGTGATGAATGACAGAGCACTGAATATGAGTTTGGTGTGCAGTCTTAAGAAGCCTAAATAGATAGCCCAAAATATCCCCTGGAATGCTTTCCAGTTCCCAACCTCGATGGTTTTTGAGTTTCCACACTTCCTGATAGATTAGCACAACTTCAGTTTGTACCAAAATGGATGGAAGAGCATTTCTACTGTATGGTACATAATTAACTGATGTTATAGTTAAATGCCAGGACATAAAGGAAATCTAAAACCTTATTTAAACTAATGTTCATATATAATGATAAAATGATGATGTGTAGTATAGAAATTGCAGTCCCCTAAAAGTGCCTTTAAATCACTGATAACCTGCCCCAGATATGACTGTTTGTCTGTCTGGTGTAGGTGACCTTAGTTATTTTGTCTCCACGAGGAGCTTTTTCGCTAACGTGTGAAGGGATTGCTTGAGTCATACAATTCATCTGTAGATCTGTAATGCAGCAGGTGCATAATGAAAGCTGGTTTAATACGTGTATTTTTTTGTAAATTAATACACAGAGTGTGTGAGTTTCTCTGTCTCATTTTTCTTTCTGCCACCTGAGTATAGCCTTGTCACCTCTGTTCCCCACATAGCAGTCTGGTTGGAGTAATTTCCTTCAGATGGTTGACTTTCTTTCTTTCTTTCTTGCTTGCTTGCTTGCTTGCTTGCTTGCTTGCTTGCTTGCTTGCTTTCTTCTTTATTGGTACCAGGGATCAAACTCATGACCTAGCACTTGCTAGGCAAGTGCTTATTTCACTGAGCTAAGACCCCAGCCCAAGATGGTTGATTTCTATAAGGGGGGTCACCTCCTGTGACGTCTCCTCTCTTATGCTTTATCATTTCCTTGCCATTCTCTGAATGCCTATCTGAAATTTTTCCTTCTTTCAAAAATCCCTGCCTACACCAGAATGGTTGTACACATAAAAACCGGACTTCATTCAGAGGAAACTAAACTAAATAAAGGTGTATTGCTTCCTAATAACATAGGTTTTAGCTTGCATTTCTACTTGACAAGATATTCCCTTTGAAGATTACACATCCATGTCTGTCTCTTTACACAGATACTTATTTTCCTCCGTTGTGTAGGCATGTGTCTTGGTTATTATAGCACAGTCTAAAATAACATATTTTCATCTGTTTAGAAAACTGAAAAAAAAATAAGATCCTGGAATCGTATATCCTTGGCATTTCTTCCAAAATGAAGAGCTCTTCTCTCACTGAAACCATGAACTGTACTCTGCACTGTGGATCTGATCAAGTTTTGCTTAGAGATGTAAGAGATGTTAAAACTGAAAGGGGCCAGGAACACTGTGATGATCCTGGACTATTTGTCTGTTTATTACTTCCTCGTTCTTCCTTAATTCCAGTCTCCCTGGCCAGCTGATATTCATCCCAATTTGAATGATGAGAGCTCTAATGGAAAAGTAGCAGGGAGGAGGGAAGGAGAAGCCAGCTGTACCTCCTCTTTCCTCCTAAGGTGGTGTCCTCCATGGTGGACATTCCAGAGGTAGTTTATGAGCTGAATTTTCACTGGGTGACACTGACCACGTTGGCCTCACAATGCAACCTCTTTCCTTGACTTCTCAGCCTAGGCAAGGGAGTGACTTCCTGCCCCTCATTGCTCTGTGAGTTCATAATGCTCTGTTACTCTCCTATGACCTATACAATCAGTTTCCTATATGGAGTTCTCTATCTGAAGCCCTTGGAGTGACTCTGATTTTCTGTTTGAGCTGTGACCAATAGCAGCATTGCGTTGTCTATGGTTCTGCAAGTTCTTTTCAACTCCAGGGGTTTCAAGGTTCCCACAGTCCACAGCTGACTTAAGAGGGGGAAACACAAGATGGCAGACATGGTGGGGCCACAGTGTGGAAATATGGTAATCATTAAGAAACAGTTTCTGCATGCAAGAAGCTCACAGGAAAAACACTTGTGTATTTGTATGTCTGTGATAGTCTCATTGAAGTGAGATCAACCTGTCATTTCAAGGTTTGGCAAGGTTTTTGGTGACTGAAAATGTGAATGAATGAATGAATGAATCAATAATTAGGGAATGAATGAAACAACTGATTAACAATTCAACCAATGGGAATGAATGAATTCATCAATAGGGAGTAGTAAATGAAACAACTCATGAACCAATCAACAGATGAGGAAATGAATGAATAAATAAATATTGATTAAGGCTAAATGAGTAGTCATGGGTTCTTGGCTAAGTTCTGTAAGTTCAGTTTGGCAAACTCTTTCCTCTGTCCTGGATGTGTTTTCCCATATGTATAAATGAGGAGCTTTACCAGGAAAATGGCCTCTACTGTGAATGTGACCAGTTGAGAGTGGTTCTTTATTTGCTGTAAAGAAAAGGATGCTGAATGGGATCCTGGAGCTAAGATCAAGACAGCCATGATCTGTTCTCGATGCCTCCTCTGGGAATGTGAAAGGTGCATTAGACACATATCCCCCTAGATGAGGACTATCAAAGGACAGCTCCAAGTCTGATGTGTTTCACCACTCCTCATGGTCACTTTACAAATAGCCTCATGTCAACCTTCCTCTGTATTTGGACGATTCAGTAGCTCAGGATGAAAAAATAGAATTTTAGCTGAATTGTAAAGCAAAAGATTCCTTCCCTTCAAAATTTCCACTAACTTCTTTGTCTTCCACGCTGGAGGGAGAATGTCTTTGAATAAGAATGCTTCATCAGCACTTGTTAGATCCTCAATACTCAATATGGATTTCACGGGGGTTAAATAGTGAGAACTGTTACTTAAATCTAATGCATGAACTTCATGGTATTCTTTGGTGGCTAAGCAAGGGACCAAGGCTAAATATAAAATGTGAAGGTCAATATTAAGTCAGTGGGCTCTGAAAGCAGAGCTTGAGACAAAGGCATAAAGTGACAACAGGAAAGAGTGAAACTGCGAGAAGCCAAAGCCAAACAGGAGATTTGTTCTCAACCTGACCATGGCCTGGGAAAGCCAGGGCCCCGCAGGCTGTTCTCTACAGTGTGAAGTGTGGACAGGAGACATTGCTGAGCCATTTTCCATTCTCTTACATTCAAGACTTGCTTGATGGGGTAGAAACTCCCTTGGTCAGTAAAGGCTTCAGAAAAGCTGAGCAGATGTCTCACAAATCCCACTTGACAGCAACAGAGAAGCCGTGTGATAGAAAGCAAATAGCAGCAGATGATGTGCCTCAGGGCACTTGGGTTCCGCCTCCATGACTGAAGTGACAGTGTGGACAGAGAGAATGAGAGGAGTCACAGGAGAAGGCTATGTTATGAGAAGCCCCTGTCTTCAGAGGTGGGGCCTTTGGATGGTGGCTGGATCACAGGAGTGCTGCACTTACCAGTGGATTCATCCATCAATGAGCTCGTGACTGAAGGTGCTGTTAGGAGCTGGAGGCTGCTTGGAAGTGGTCACTAGATGCATGACCTAGAAGGACGTATTCTTGTCTGTGGTTCTCAGATGTCAGGAGGTGAGCAGCTTTCTTTCTCTGTATCCTTCCACCGCGCTGTTTCTGCCTTGGAGCCAGTCAACCATGGACTGAACCCACTGGAAACCATAAGCCAAATAATATTCTCCTCCTGTGAGCTGCAAGTGGTTGATATCTTGTCCAGGTGATGAGAAAGTGACCAATACATTCTCATGCAAATGCTTAGAGTTACTTTTTAAATTATCTCCTTGGTGGTGATTGTAGGAAGCTGAGAAAACTCGTGACCATTTCTCTTTAGTGTATCATGTCAGCAGAGTGCCTTCACTTCCTGCATGAGTAGTAGAGATGCACGGTCCTGAAAGGCTATTATTATTTGCTACTGCCCAGGGTCTTAAACCAGTAGCTTACCTGCTCCTTGAGCTGTCTGCACCTAGGTGGATTGTAACAGAGCTCAGATAAGGCTCCATAGGAGCAGCTGGCTTTATCCCTACACTTCATATAGACTAAACCCTTAGGAAGCTGAAGCTGTGTCACTTTGCTATTTGAACGCTGACACCTGTTTGCAAATGCCCCCCACCATGGGAACGTAGATAGTGTACAGAGCCATTGCAGGGCTACTAGGGTGGTGCTGGTTCAGGACTTGGAGACAGGCTGAAGCAACCAAAGCCATCGGGTTTGATTACTACACTTGGTCTAGTGCTGATGGACATTAATGTTTCTCAAATTTTAGAGAAGAGGATACTCTTGTCACCTGAACCACTAGCTACATGTGTATGATATAAAGCAGATGAGAGCTGCAGTCAGAATTTCTTCATAGAAATGTATGTGATAAGCTTGAATTTATGACATCTTCTTATTGTAATATCAAGTGATTGATAAATGAAGCATTTTCAGCATAATGCAAGTCAGGGGCCTCAGTTTGAATGCTATGATCTAATTAATTGTGATATTTTGTTATAATTATATGAGATTCAAATATCTTGATTCCTATAGCTATGTGATTACAAATGGCTTTATAAAAACTATTGCCTTACATTCTTGGGATTTACTTTAGTAATATGTTGCAAAGTCCTGAATATAAATGATAACATTTTTATTTAAAAATATGCCAATTGTCAGTAAATCTGACTTCTATAGTCAATCACAATATGTAGCCATTCCCATAGCTGAATCATAAATCTAAAAGAAATCATAAAGCTAAAAGCTAGACAAATAGCAAAACCAATTGAACTAAACGGAACCAAAGTAAAACAAAGCAAATACTAATGAATCACTTAAGCCCCTCAGATTACTATGTGAAGTGTAACACACAGAATGTCACTCTTTTGGTTACTGTTGCACAGATGATAATAAAGCTGGGATGGAGTATGGACTACATAGGACACCTTAGGTTGCCTGATGTTGACTGAAGAATAGCAGGGGACACTGTGACAATGTTCAGCATCACTCGGATTTCAGGTCAGAGTGTCCATTGCAGGGGTCTCAATTTTCTGAAGGCAGTGCAAAGCTAGAGAGTTTATTTCCAGTGATATATCTTATGTGAATATGCATATTTTCAGAAAGTGCATGTGAAATAAATGTTCACATCTGTTCCAAAATAGCTTACCCTGGTAGTACAAATGAATACATTGGTTACTTCCTGTGTCTTAAAATTCAGTGTTGAACTCATCATTTTAACATTGTTCAATATATATATGGAAAGGGAAATTATGAGATGCCATTTATACAACTGGAAGCAATCTTTTATAGGGTCTGTCTTACTTAAAATTAACTATGCATTTTTAAAGAAGAAGCGTAGATGCCAAAGCACCTACAAATTGAAATCAGCAGCTTTCACGATTGGCAATACCTTGTCCTTCTGCTGTTTTTTACCCACTCCCAATCATTTTAGTTCTTGGTCTTTGTATGCCCTATTATGGCATTAATCCTGTTTTCACTTACCATACAAGGTAGTTTTGGGAACCTAACCTAACTTGAGTTTTTAGGGGGTGCTTTTACAAGAAATTTCAAGCTCTCTGTGCGTTCCAAAGATTTGTAATTTGCTTGATAAGCAAGAGCCAAGACTATGTGTGCCCATTGTGTGATGGTAGATGTCATGCTAACAGAGAATTTCCATGCCAAGGAGAAGTTCAGTTATGAGACAGTCATTCTTAAGAAACCTGAAGCCATGTTAAAAGGTTATTACTTATTCAGCCATAAAGTTTTAAGTGCCTACCAATATTCATTTTTTGATAAAAAAATATAATGAGAGAAAAATCTCTCTACCATGGCTCATGGATAATGAACGTGTGCAACTTAATTCATGTCTTGCCCATCTTTCTTTCTTTCTTATTTATAGTTTTATTTTTAAGCATGGCTGTGGTTATGTGTAATTTTCACTTCACTGTTTTTTCGTCATATTAAAACAAATATTTTCTCCGATGAAACTGCAGATTTTTATAACTCTGACTTCAGAGTAAACAACACACTGTCTTGCTTTACCCAAAGACAACATATCTGACTTTAGGCTCTACCTTTGCCCTTCTCCAGCTGTCTTGGTCTGTTCACATAATTTGTTTAAGAATATAAATAAGGAACGGTGACTTCGGGGAGGAGAGTGCTTTCCAGCTTAGCCAATAGATACTGAATACTACGGGAAATATGGGGTACGAATTTCTGGGCTATGTGAAGCCTCACAGTCTCAGTTTCAGTCCATGCTCAGCTGGTTCCAAGGAAAACACAGCGTGGTGCGGGAAAGCTCCCTGTCATGGTGCTCAGGAAGCACAGAGGAGAAGGGAGGAGCCGGGGAGAGAGAGACCCCTTCCAGGTCACCAGTGAGCCACCTCTTCCCAACAGGCCCCGCCTCCTAAATCAGCCATGGCAACTCCAAAATCCAATCGCCTTCCAAAGAGCCCTACCTTGGAACTCATGAGTATCTCAAGGGACATTTAGAGCTAAACCCTAACACTGTGAGTCAGAAAAAATATTGCAAGGGAGAATGGTCCCCAGCCAACTTAGTCCCTGCAAGTTGCCTCCTGGAATATCCCACCATGCAAAGCAATAAAAGTCACACTTGCCAACATTTCTCACTCTATTTTCTCATTCTTAGGGATTCACTATTTTCTCCCCTTGCAAGAGCCCACAGTTGCTCTTGGGCTATGTGGCTGCCTGACATCCTGCCCTTCTGTGCACGTATCTCATCAATATCTGAGATGCTTTTCCTACCGTGTTACAGTTAGGGAGTTCATTTATCCATCTCACTACACAGCTCTCTCTTTATATATATATATATATATATATATATATATATATTTTTTTTTTTTTTTTTTTTTTTTTGCAGCACCAGGGATTGAACTCACAACCTTGTGCCTGCCAGGGCAGGCACTTAAGGCACTGAGCCAAACTCCCAGCCCTGGTTTTTTGAGGCAGGGTCGCACTATGTAGCTCAGGCCGGACTTGCGCTCGCGTGGTAGCCCAAGCCGGCCTCGAACTCACAACGCTCCTCCTACCTCAGCCTCCCGAGTGCTGGGATTAAAGGCGTGCGCCACCATGCCTGGCTTCTCTTTAGATGTCTTTGAAGATAAGTACATAATTCTCTGTTGGTGGCCTATGGGCTGGATGATTGGATTACAGACAGATTCGCTAGTCCCCACTTATGCTTCCTGACAGTGCAAGTACTTCTCGTTGCAAACATTTGTTGTACATGTCTTAGGCACAAAGCTCACTCCAGGATCCACACAAGTCATCTCCTTGCAGGAGCCCATCTCCCTAGGAAACCATGCTGAGCCTCGTGTTGCAGAAATCGGACATTCTGAGAGTTCGCTTACTCTCCCACTTTCTGTGCCCTGTCCAGCTGTCACCTTTTCCGTGAGACGTGTGTGTATTGATCTGTCTGCTTTACTGGCCTTAAATCACCAGTATGATTTGCATGAAAATGATTCATAAGCTCATAATCTCCACCCAGGACTAAGCACACTGAAGTCTTTGCAGGGGGGAAAGTTATAATAACACTTATTTTCCTTTAACAGCTCTGTTGGGATCTTTTGCTTTCTTCTAACTGGCATCCTGGGCTCTTGCTTTCCTTCTGGTTTATTAATTTTAAGCATTTAAGCCCACTGCGATTCTCTGTTTGCTTGCGTCTTCCCCCTGCCCAAGCCAAAGTCACCTGTTTTTGAGGAATTTGTCCTGACAACTGAAAGCTCTTGACTGAGTAAACAGTGTGTATTCAGTGTAATAAAAGCATATGATGAATGTTTTAACTTAAAAAAGGTATTACAGGAAAAGACATGTTGCCCCCTTAATCCCCCTCTAAATACTTGCCTCACACTGAGCACATGCATTCTATCATTCCTGCCACTTTCTGAAGCAGCTCTGGAGTTCTCTTTCCTGAATGTTTTTATGAAGTGCGATAAAAAAATGTGGTGAATGCCTCTGCTGAGTGCCATCTAATGGAAAAGCAGGCTCGTGAAAACATGACGCTGTGTCCTCACCCACCTTAGTCACCAGCGCTGGCACTGCGTGACTTCAGGCTCTTCTCCTAAGTCAAAATGATCATGAAAGGGAAACATTTTGAATCCATTCAGGACATTGAGGCATCCAGGATGACACAATAAAGACACCGAGGAAAGAGGATTCCAGAGCTACTACTGAAAACGGCCAGAATACTGGGATGAGTGTGTTGGAAGCTAAGGGGAGGATTTCAAGGGGGGAGGTTCATGCCAGTGTGTCTTTTATTGTAATAAAAATTTAAAATCTAAACAGTCACCGTGGTTTTCAATTGTACCTCCTATCTGCAGCCATCGATTCCTCCTCCCTCATTGAAGACAAAATATTCTCTTGGCTTCTCAGTGCCCCGCTTTCTGCCCTGACACTAGGAGAATGGCGATGACAGAGCCTGGGAAAAGCAGCCCACCCTTGGGACCCTGAGAATTGGAGGCAGAAAAGAAATGGCCACAGGGCTGGGACCAGGAGGTTTGGAAAAGCTTTTCCCACTTCCTGCCAGCAACAGCGATCCCTGCTGGAACCCTCCAGGGACCGGTGTCTCCTGGGAGTGGTCAGAGGCCAAAGCGTTTGCTGCCAGCCCCATGAGACTGTGAACAGAGTCTTCTTGTTTGGAGGGGAGGCCTTTAAGATCAAGTCAGAGTGAGCTCAGCAGAGTGACCTTAAGCAACTACAACAGCATCATTCTACACAGGGACTTGGACACTGACCTGTGAAGAAGAAAGACAAGGTAAAGACACAGGGAGAAGACAGCGTATCCTGGAATAGCTAGGGTTCTGGCGTAGATCTTCCCTCACAGCTGAGAGGGGAGCAGCCTGCCCACCCCTTGATCTCAGACTTTCAGCCTCCAGCACGGTGAGACAGTAAATTTCTATCATTTTCTCCTCCTCTTCTTTCAGAATCCTTTATTATGGTAGCCTTAGCAAACTCATACCCAGCTGCAGAAGTTTCAACAGGATTAACCCAAACAGTTCACATGGAGTGCTCGGCAGTTGTGCAGAGGGTTTTCAGAGTTGCATTGCCAGAATGATCTTATTCACTGTATTATCAGAGACACCACTGTCCACACCAGTAAAGGAAAGGTAGGTCCCACGGTTAAGCTCATCCATGCAAAAACCTTGGTCCATTTCCTGAGCTTCTGCTGTATCTCAGAAAGAATGACCATTGCCAAGACATCAAATAATAACAAGGGCTAATGAGGCCATAGGGACAAGGAGCCTTTCTACACTGCAGGTGGGAGTGTAAACTGGTACAACTGTGATGGAAATCAGTATGGAGACTCCTCAAAACCTCAGACTTGAAATTCCATTTGTCCCATCTGTTCTCCTTTCAGCATCTTCCCAAAAGAGTGAAAGATGTCTTATTACAGGGATCCATGCACGACTGTGTTTATAGTAGCACAATTCTTGGAAATGGTCTCTATGCCCATCAACAGGTAAAGAAAATGTGGTATACGTGCACAATGGAGTACTACTCTGCCATAAAGAAATATAAACTTGAGTCTTTGTGGGGAAATGGTTGCCATTTGAGACCATAATGCCAGGTGAAGCAAACTGGATCCACAAGTTTAAATATCACATAGCTTTTCCTGTATGAGAAATCAAAAATATAAATAAAGAGCAAAACAAAACATAGATAATAGGAATTAGGATTTTTTTTTTCCAAATGAGAAGAGGTCTAAAGATATGGGAGAGGAATAGAAGAGGGAAAAGAAATGGAGAAAAGTAATTGCAAGAAAAAAAGGAAACACAGCATCTGCAATTGAGAAAGGGACTGAGAATTGGAGGGAGCAGCGAGGGAGGGGGAGGGAAGGGGACAGAAAAGAATTAAGATGTGTTACGTACATGTGCCAACGCCCCCAGGAGGAATGTGATCATTATGTACTGCAAACGGGAACTAATAAAAGAGGGCAGGATATCTGTGTGGATGTGTGTGTGTGTGTGTGTGTGTGTGTGTATTGTGTACTCTCATTTTGTGTTTCTTTTTTCCAGTGGAATAAACAACGATCCTGGCTTTTCCTGCTCATATTTACTTTGCCCATAAATTAGGAATTGGAGTTTGAGTCTCGAAACCTGTGTGCGTCGCTCTCAGCTGTGGTGACCACAGAGTGACTGGGTTGTATTTTCCCATCCACGTACGACTCAGTCCCCTACCTGGAAAAGCAACAAAAGCACACTGAAGCTGGCCTCTGAAAACCGAAGTGGCGTCTAGAGCTCTCATCCAATACTTGCAGGCCTTTGGATGAGTTGATTCCCTTTTGGAATCATCGGTAGAGATGGGGATTGCAGGGCAGAGACTGGACTTGGTCAGCACACCTCTGAGGACCGGAGACAGCCCAAGACCCGTGTGGTCACCTGATTCGGGAAGTAACGCTGTCTCCAACTGTGGGGAGCCCAATTGTGCTGAACAACACAGCACACTCTCTCACTAAAAAAGTTTTTTTTTAAATGTAGTTTAATCATTCTACTGCCATACAATTAGCATTTTCAAGTGGATCTGAGTTAGTTGAAGCAGATGGTTTATCTTCTCTTCTAGTGTTTCGACTTGGACATTATATCATTTCTACATCTAACTCCATCCTCGCAAGGCTCACGGAGTCATTCCAAATTTCGCGCACTGTGTTTTGACTTATTTAATGCAGACTACTTTACCGGCAGTAAACATGATTACCAAAATACTTTAACTCGAGAGCTTCTGCTTTCCTCTCTGGTGTAATTAGTCACACTGCACTCTTTCTGCAGTTCGGGGGAAAGGGAGAGGAAAGACTCCCCTCACAGCGTCTTGCAAACGCATCTCCACTTCGCTCCAGCTGCTGCCTTTGCCCTTCTGAGTGTGTGGCGTGCCAACCCTTTCAAACAAGGGCAGAAAAGTGGGGCGTTCCCAGAGTCATCACACAATCACACACCTTCTCAAGCAGGGATGTGTGCACGTAAGATCGTACCCAGCCAGGACAGGGAGTTTGGGGCCCCCAAAACGGTGACCAGGATCACAGAGCTCTGGTGCTGCTCAGAATCTCAAGCTAGGGCTGAAGTGTTCTGTGTCCCTGGTGAGGTGTGGGCGCTATGCCTAGTGGAGTAGCAGTGACGTGACTCTTAGAGCACCTGACCAGCCACGGTGCACTTTTATTTGCCTGTCCCCATGGTCACACAGCAGGAAGTGAGAGCCTTGGCAATTGGCTAGACCCAGAGCCAGAGCCCTGTGGATCCAGACTCCTCGCCAAACGCTCCTCGGGCTCACAGGGCTGTGCTGTGGCTGCTCACAGAGCTACAAGTGAGGACCTGGCCTCGGGAAGTTCTCAGCAAGCCTAAGCCAGCGTGCACTTCATCTGGGGAAACCAAGGCTTGGGAAATCTCATGACCTGTGCGTACCCTGTGATGTCAGTGAGACCTGGCCGTGCGTCTGTCTAGGTGCTTCCTTTGAACTGAGGTGAAATCTGCACAGAGTGAAATGCACAGACTCGTCACATGAGCTTTTGAACCTGACCTCTGCGGCAGAACCAAAATCTAGTCCCCAGACAGCCCAAGCCCCACGCACGGAGACCTTCTGTCTGAGTGCTGGCTCTTGCACTTGCAAATTCTGCGTCTCCAGGGACCCACGGTCCCCAGGGACTCACTGCCTTCTGTGCTTGCTTCTCACCCACCGGGCTCTTACTTCTGTCTCTGGTAAACTCTTGTTTTCAGACTGTTCTGTTTATGCTCTGGCAGCTTCAAATGCACACTAATGCACACACACACAACACTCACACACATCCATACCTGCGTGCCATACTCACATACGTACAACATGCACTACACATGCACACATATGCACAATGTGCAAAACCACGCGCCACTTACACTGCACATATACACACATGACTCGTGCATACACACATGCCCACGTATATACCATATGGCCATATCATGTATATACACATGACACAGCCACCCCACACATAAGCACTGCACACACAACACACACGCACTCCACTTTACTTGATGTGATAATAAGCTATCCTGAAAGGATTGCATTACTGAAAACCAATCTAATTTGTTTCATGATTTTTTTGTTCTTTCCACTAAATGCATGTGTTTTCCAAAGGGTTTGAATTTCAGAAAAAAATATGCATGCACATAATCTGCGTAGAAACATATAGCCGTGAGCACGCATGCTGGAGGTATTGTGGGGAAAGTTTAGCTATGTCTGGTCATGACATACATTCTTCCACTTTTTTGGCAGAGAACTATCATTTTTTAAAGGGAAGAGGGGTAAGCGAACCTGTGATAAGTGAAGGAACGGAGGAGAGGGAGGGGTTGTATGTGAATTTCAGGGCGAAGGACAGAGGCCACTCCACAGGATGGACATTGAAGAGACGTTGGCTAAAGAATAGCAGAGGAGGTTAGGAGGAGCAAAGCTGGATGTAGTGTTTTCTTTTACGCATTCATACAAAGAGGCAAAATAGACTTAGAGGTCAAAAGGGGTATCCCTGGGTCCTGGCCAGCCTAATAAATGAGTAGTAAAATGATTTGGATCCACAGGGGGAAACTTGTGGTAGCCTCTAGCCAGTAAAATTCACCTTTGCCCAGGAGATCTTCTGGCTATGGGAACCCCAAATCGTACCATCAGGCTCAGCCTCCGACCCCTGCAGCCCGTGAGGGAGTCAGCCACTGTGCTGTGTGCATAGTGTTCTGTCTACACCCGCAGGGCTGGGCTGGGGTGAAGTGAGGGCCAGAGAGTATCGTGCGATGAGGGGCAGCAGGGAAATCAGTAAGACCATCCTGTCGGGGTTTAGCATTTGGATATTTGGTTCCCCAGGGATTTTTTTGCTCTCGTTTTAGTGTTTATTCTTTACAACCATTTCACTAGCAGATTGTTTCTCTTGATGACTGAGCAGCTTGGACAGCCTGCACTGTGGGCCCGGGGAAAGAACCACTCACACTTCAAAGTCCTAGGGCTAAGCCTTCGACTTCGCACAATGTCAGAAGCTTCGTTGTTCAACCTTGTTTTCTGGGCAGCCTCCGCAGTCTCTCAATCCTGCTTCCTACATCTGTGGCCAGGAATCCATCCCCACCGCCGATTCTCCCCGAAGCCAGAGTCCAGGTGCTAACACCCATGTTGTTGCAGGTATGTGTTTCTGCCTTTGAATGTCAACCCAGCCTGGCCACTTTTGAACACAGTTTGTAAAATCAATGGGTTTCTGAAGTTCCCCAGGTTTTTTGGTGCAAACCTTACCCCGTTTGCTGTCCACGGTTTTTGCTGGGCACACCCACGCTCACCTTGTCCAGGAATCCAGCAGCCCTGAGGTGTGGATGCACCATGTGTTACTGTCTGGATTTCCACGCAGATCTTAGGGCCATTTGTAAAAGTCAGTGGCTTCTCTGGCCCTTCTTACCAGACTTCATTCTCTTGACCCTCTGGACTTTTTCAAAACGTAACACAGAAGTTCTTTAGGAACAATCAATTCAATCAAACTCATTCCCTTTTTTAAAACCCCAAAAAACGTAAATCAAGAGAAATAATCGGAAACAGGGAGACAGATCTTTTGCAAATGGGAGGGGTCTAAGAGGCAGGGGAAGAAGGGGAGAAGAGAGAGGAAGTGGACGAAGGAAAAATCAAGACGTGTTATGTGCAACGACCAACTTCTCACCAAGAATGTGATTGCTCTGTGATGCCAACATGGGCTGATAAAATTAAACATTAAAAAAATATAGAAGAAAAAAAAAGAACTGGAGAAAAATAATTTACTTGTTTTTGAATCCTATGATCCAGAAGCATTTGGTAAACTCACCCTGGTAAAATCACGATAGATGATTAAGTTGATCTGAGAGAAAAATCCACTCCTCATTCAAAACATGTGCTGGTTCTCATGCCCTCAAGGTGGGGAACTAGAAATCTGCAGGAGTAAGATAATTTTCCCCTGGAGACAAATCTTACAAATGTTTATGTTTTAGTGTAAACTTTTCTAGATCTGAAGCATATATGCTACCCATTTGGCATCATTGCTTTTTCTTTTTTCCCCCCACAAACTCAGAATAGCTTTGCAGCCCTGGTGGCCTCCTCTGCTTGAGTCTGAGAAGTCAGAAGCATCGTCCCTTCTCCCTGGGGGAATAGCACTTGCTAAGTAACCACAGATGGGGGAGGGAGGACACAAGGAAAAAAGAAAGGAAGGAAGGAGGAAGGGAGGGAAGAAGAAAGGAGAGTAAAGCATAAAAAATGGAACCAAAAGATGGAGAAAAGAGGGGAAGGAAAGGGGGAGAAAAAAGAATTAAGGTGGGCAATGTACATCTACAAACTCCCCACAATAAATGGAATCATTACTGTAAACATGGGCTAATAAAAAAAATTTAAAAAGACAAGAGCACAGGGTGAGAGCTGGGGTTGAAGATGATCAAATTTGATTAGAGGAGCTGCTTCTCTGTGGAGCTGAAGAATTAGAGTCAAATTCAGGGCAGTTAGGAATTGCTGTAAGGCCACGGCTTCCCTGGGCACTGTCTTAGTGACCCTTTTCAGGCCCTGCGAGGAGCACACAGTGGGTTCTTTCTGCTCGAGGAAGCAGGTTCCTAAACTTGGTCACTCACCCAGTGGCACGCAGGTGGCAAGTATTGGAGGAGCCTGGAAACTCATTTCTCTTGAGTCTAGACTGTGCTTTCATTTTAAAGAATCAGTCCATATTTGGAGCATATCATGATTGCATTCCTCATGGGAAGTGGGACCTATGTTTAACATAGGTTCTTTTTGCATCCCCTTCCTTTCCCCTCTCTGCCCCCATCTCTGGATACCTTGCAGTTAGGAAAGATCTACCACCTCTTTTCCTATGACCTATTTTTCATTGTGCTCCTTATTCTTTGGGTTTCTCATGTAAGGAAAACCAATCACTATTCAAGCATGTGTGCCTGATTTATTTCACTTAACCCTATGATCTCGAGGTACATTCATTTGCCAACAAATGATTTGAGCTTATCCTTCTTTATGGCAGAGCGGTATTCCATTGTTTACCCATTCATCTTCTGATGAACATATAGGCTGATTCTGAGATTTGGCGATTATCAGTCATGCTTTAATAGACATGGGTGTGCATGGATTACTGCGATATGATGTCTTTGACTCTTTGGGGAAGACACCTACAAGGTGAATAGCTGGGTTGAATGGAATTTCTAGTTTTAGTGTTTTGAGGCATCTCCACCTGGCCTTCCATAAGGATCATACTAGTTTACATTCTCACCAACCAAAGCCCCTGCCTTCTTTTCAAGGCAGAAGTCCCCAGGCCAGAGAAGTCCAAAGGCCACTCACCCCGCCCCCCCACACTGACTGTGTTGCACCTAGGATTTCATTTATTCTTACTTCTTTGAGAAAGCGCCTGTCAGCCATGGTTAGGTTGGACCACAGGAGTGAAAGACCACGTGGCAGCACCCCCTCTTTGTTCCATGGATAAATCAAGAACTTCTCTCCTCTTCTACAAAGGAGAGGAGTTGGATTCCTAAGGAATAACATATTCTGGTCCAGCCCTTGACAAGCTTGACAAGTCTGACAGTTTCTAAATCTTGCTGGGCAAGAAACTGAAGATCCCTTTGCTGCTTAGAGAAAGTTCTCTGTGTGCGCCTTTGGGATGTGCACCAGAGACCCTGATTAATTCATGACAAAGGGTTTCAGTGGTTTCCCAGCTGTTTTGGCTGACACCAAAGAGTCGGTGAAGAATTTTCTGGAAAGTGGCCAAGCGATTCAGCACATCTCTGGACTTTCAGATTTTTACTAGAGGTGGAGCGATCTTCGTCTCTGGTATTGGGCTTCGGTTTGGCGTTTGCCCTTTGTACTGCTCACAACGAACCCTCTCCTGGTCGACTCCTGAGGACCCCAGCCCAAATGTCTCCCATGACCCTCTTCCTCCGGGGGTCTGATTTGAAACAAATGTATCTTGAAGGAGGAGATGAAGAGCAGGCAGAGGGGTCAAGATTGAGAAAATAAGGAAGAAAAGAAAGAAAGAACAAAAACACCCCTTTGTCTCTGCAGGGACCCTCATGGTGTGCCCTGCGTGGTCCATAAGTTCCTGAGGCCTCAACCACAGCCTGAGGTTGGTGTGGTGGTGCGAGTTTGTAATTCCAGCACTCTGGGAAGCTGAAGCAGGAAGATTTCAAGTTATAGCCCAACCTGGGCAACTTTGTAAGATTCTTGTGTCGAAACAAAACTACCCATAGACAAGTAAATAAATAAATAAATAATTGGCTGGGATGTAGTTCAGTGTGAAGGCCCTGAGTTCAATCCCCAGTACTGACAGATAGCTAAGTAAATCAGAGGATGAATGCCTCCTCGGTCTGCACCACCACAGCTCCCAGCGCTGTCTCTCTCCCGCTGCAGCCAGAGCCTTTATCTGTGTCTGCCAGGCGTGATCCTCCCCTACTTAAAATTCTCTTGTGGATGCCACAATTGTCAGGGCGAAAGGCAAAGCTCCGGACTCATCCTTCATTCTGATCCTTGGCCGCCTCTGGGACTTATCTCTGCCCCCCTGCTTGTCATAGAGTCTTCACCCCACCATCCCCATGGGCTTCTCTTCCTGCTTCTGTAATTCTCTTTCACATGCTATTTTTCTGCTTCCTGCTTTTCCTCTCCCTCCTCCTCCTCTGCCTCTTCCTTTCCCCTTCTTCTTGCCATACCAGGGATGAAACTCAAGGTCACTGCCCTGAGCCACATCTCCTACCCTTCTTTTTACTGTGAGACAGGTTTTCTCTAAGTCGCTATGTTGCCCAGGTTGGGTTCAAACTTGCAGTCCTCCTGCCTCTTCCCCCTGGAGTGCTGGGGTTGTATGTCTGTTGTCTAAGTGTTGTCCCACACCACTCCCTCCTAACATGCTCCCTCCGCCCCATCTCCCTGTCCCTGTGTGCCAAGCCTGCAGCTGGCACCTCCTCCCCCAGAGTGCAGTGCCCCGGTCATCAGCCCTGAGCTGCGCCTGGTGGCTCCACAGGGCTCTCTGAGCTCAACTTGCTGACTGACTTTCTCCTTAGCTGTTGCTGTGATCCACGTGGCATGGGCACACAACACAACAGTTGGCACAGAGAAGACAGCCACATTTGTTGGATGAAAAAGGAGGCAGGGAATGAATGAGAGAAAAGCAGGGAAAAGAAAAAGAAGGAAACTAGACATGCTGATTCTGTTTTATTTATTTATTTATTTATCTACTTATTTATTTAATTTTTGCAATACTGGAGATTGAATTTACTACCATCGCACCAAGCCACTTTCATATCTTTTTCTTTCTTACTATTTTTTAAAATTTTGAGACAGGTCTTGCTAGGTTGTCCCGACTAAACTTGAAGTTGTGATCCTCCTGCCTCAGCCTCCCACAGGACTGGGATGACAGATATGCACCACCATGTTCAGCCACATGCCGACGTTATAAGTATCAGAGGATGCTGTGCTACCTGGTGGTGGGGGAGGGAGGCACCAAATGCTATCTGGCCTCTTGCTTCTTGGGCTGTGTAGGAACAGAGCTCTCCTCAGCCTCTGGGCTGCAGCAGATCTTCCTGGAATAACCCCTGCATCAGCAGCATTGCTTTTATTCTTTGCTTCCCATCTGCCCACTCACATTGGATTTGGCCTCTTTCTCACCACTGAGGCTATTTTCTTTCTCAACATATGCTTATTTTTTGTTTTACCCAACTTTCAAAATGCTCACATCTCTCTGACATTTGTCAAAAAAGCTCCCATGACTGTTTTGCAAATTCACTTAAGTGTGTGGGGTGCTGGCGATTGAATCCTGCAGCTTCGCAGTGGGCTACATCCTGGGTCCTTTATTTGTTATCTTGAGACAGCGTCCTTCTTGAGCGAGCCAGTTGCCCAGGCTGTGGTTCAACTTGTGATCCTCCTGCCTCAGCTGTTTAGAACACTGGTGTTACAGGTATGCACCACCACTACCTGCACCTCCTCAGAGGACTGCTGAGCATAACCCAGGCTTGCAGGTTAGGATATCAGCCAGTGCGGCTCAAGACAGGACTCAACCTTCACTGCGCGGGCTGTGGTTGAGATCTGTGCACCCTGGTGTCTCCCACTATCCCCAGGATCAGACTGCAGCCTCAGGCGGTCACCTTCCAGGCAGCTGCTGATTCTGGCAAACCAATCCATGCACAGGTAAACTGACGCTGTAGAGACACTCTGGGCAAAACAAAAGATCTGTCAGATACCAAGTTGCAAAGGCGAGGGTAGCAGCACTGCAGTAGGGGCTGGAGTTCCAGAGGTGGGCTTTTTCTTAAGGGTTCACGTCACTTAGGAAGCTGCTCTTCTCCCGTGTGGGAAGTTGGATCAGTCAGCTTCCGTTACCTGGATGGCTCAGTCATGGAGTCCTCAGCATGGATATATCACTGAATCCCAGTCCATCAAGTTTCCACGCATCTCCTCCTACTTTGCCTTTTCCCTGTCTGCTAAAGAAAGCTGTCAGAAAAAAAAAATAACTAAAATAAAACAAAGAGGCTGCGGTGGCTGCGTTCCCTACCATGTTTTGTTCTTTCTCTCCCCTTAAGGGGAAGATTCGGCGTGTCCCTCCACCTGGGTCCCTCGGTTTGCCTGGAGTTAATTCACTCACCAGCTGTCGCGGCTGCTTCTGTCCTTTGGCAAATTCTGGCTGCTCACCCTCTGTTCTGAGCTGTGGCTCGGCTGGCCTCATTAGAAGCCATGTGGCCTCCGAAGCTGGCACCACCACCATCCCTAGAGTCAGACTGGATTACATCAGCTTTGTCCGATGGCCAGAAGCAGATTTTACACTTTTTCCTCTTTCACATTTGAGCTCTCTGCTTTCTGCCTTCTGATCCTGCTTCCCACTCCCGGGATGCATCTCCAGCTGTTCCTGCCTTTGCCCACAAAGGTGTTGTCCTGATATGAACTACCTGGTCCCACTTTCCCAGCTCAGGTGCGGGTCTCCAAACCCACACACCTCTGAGGTGCAGTGGCTGGGGAGTAGTCTTCCAAAAACACTGTCTTTCTATCTGTCTGCACACGTGGGGCAGATATCATGGATGATGAGATTTTTGGCAAACTGAAGAGCAGCCTCATTCCTAACAGATGCTAAGGAGAGTGCTAGGGCCTCACACAGGATGGTTTCGTGTCTGTTCTGCTGGCTTGACCCTTGCCAAGGCAGGAGCTCGGGAGGAGGCTTTGAGAGAGTTAATGAGACTGAAAAAGATTGCATTTCAGTCTTCTCGTTTATGTCCATGAGACTATTCACAGGTGCTGGATGGAGGAGGGAAACTGGCCTGGAATTGACATGTCACAGGCTCTGTAAGGTGGCTCCCTCACAGTGACCCTGTATGTGTCCTGTCATTATGCCTTTGAAAAAATGTGAGAACATAGACCAGAGACCAGGATATGTTTAGCCGCTGCTGCACAGATGATGGTGATGGAAAGCCGGGGGTAACTTCAACTCTTGCTGGATCCAAGTCCTGCTGTCCTTGAAAGCAACTCACTGCTCTTCTAAAGTAACTTGGGTTGGTTTTTCTGTTTATAGAAGCAACACTTGCTTAATACAAAAAAAAAAAAGTGAGAGAGAAAATACGCAAGACTGAAGAGATTCTAAGCTACCTTTAACTTATTAGTTAGTAATGGTCACCATTAATATTTTTCCTTCCTTTGCTGGTTTTCCTTCATTAGATAGATAGATAGATAGATAGACAAGTAGATGGGCCATGATTTACTTAACCGTTTCTCTATTTGATATTAGACACACACAGTTAATTATTGCACGACTTCTATTATATGAGAAACCCAAAATATAAATAAAGAGGAAGACAAATGATAGCAGGAAACAAGGAGAGAGATCTTTTGCAAAAGGGAAGGGGGTGAAAAAGAATGAAAATGTGTTGCGTACCAGCTCTCCACAAGGAAAGTGATCACTGTGCCCTGAAAACATGGACTGATAGATAAAAATAAATAAATAAAAAGAGTTTCAGTGTTTTTCATTTGTTCATTTTATCAACAATTCTACTTCATACTTTCAACTTTTTCTTCACATTCTAGCAATATTGGCTCAGGGTCCTGTGTATGCCTACGATCTAGGTACATACAACAAACTGATTCTAGAATAGTAACACATAGTAGTATGAGGGGATATCTACCTCATATATCTAAAGAGGTAATAATAAAATTACTTCTTTGGTCTTCATTTTTGTAAGAGAAAATGGCATCTTATTACCTTCATTACATTGTGAACAGGAGTGAACATTTTCTATTTGGTCATTAGAGGTGATTTTTTTTTCATATTTACTTTTCTGTTGATTGTGATTTTTTATTTTCTCTATCAGAGATTTAGATCTTTCTATATTTACAATTATAAACTTGTTCACTACTCTCCCTCTCCTGGATACTTTGGGACAGTGCGGATCCCTCCCTCAGGTACGCTTTGGTCGGGGAAGATGGCCCTACAAGGATCAGTCTGAGAACGACGGGAGCAGCCCAGCCATTCTCATCTTCGAAGATCAAAGTCAGAGAGCAGATTTCGTTTTCGTCTCTCTCCGATACCTTGCAAACGATTTCTTGCTTACTTGAGTTTCTCTTGCTGTTATTTCCTCTGAACTCTTCGAAGATACAGTACATAAAGGAAGCTCTTTTTGTTTTATTTTAGATACAGTGGTTAATTTTGGGGAGTTGCTTTTAGAACTCAATTTTAAAAATCCTTGAATCAGACATATTTGATACTTATTTGGGTTCATTCCATTGCCTGGAAGATGAAAATTCTTTGGAAAAATTTTGAATCTTTTAAAGAGTTGCAAATAGTGAAAATGGAGTGATTAAGAGGGTTCCTAATCAATCAGTAAGTACTCATTGAGTTAACAATGAAATATTCTTTTTTTCTTGCCTTTATCAAGTCTTACCCATTTGTCCAAGCTCAAGCCAAGTCCCTTTCCTCCCTGACAATGCTACACAGAAAGTGCTTGGCCTCCCTGGACTCCCTGTTATCCTGTTAAATTTCCCTTGACACAAATCAAAAACCAGTCCAAATGTCACGAAACTTTCCAAGTTCCAGCATGTCATTGTTTTATCATCAAAGATAGTTGTATCTATCCAACTCATTTTGGTCCACAATTTATTAAGCTTCTCTTAAGACTCTGTAAATTTATGTTAGTTTACTATGTGCAAATAACGCAGTGCTAGGATACGATACATATGTTGTCACAAGGTAGAAAAAATCAGAAATTTGATGTTTGACTCCCCCCATATCACTCTGCAAGAGCCTTTCATAAATTTGCAGGAATTTTGTAAGTTGGTCACTAAGCATGTTCATTATTAAGGAATCAATTAAGTGTGTGTGTGTTCTTCCCAACTTTACGTACAGTGAAATCATATGAGTAGCTTGACATGAGGCATGGTTGAAGTATGTTACACAACACAGAACTGCCAGCACCACAAGACCACAGCTTCATTTACTGCTTTGTTGATTGATCAGACTTAACAATGTGATGGAGAAAATACGAATATTGCAGACGAAACATAAGAGTGTGTTGTGTGTGTGGCTACTACCTTGTGAATGGCTAAAAATATTGAAGGAATACTCTTCCAGGATTGAATGCTATTACGCAATTGTGCAAAAAAGTCATTCAGGTCACTGAACAGCAAATGAAATTCTGACACATGTACTGATGAGATTGAAACAGGTTTTGGTTTAATGGATACGATGCATATGAAGTGAGCAATAACTTAACAGTAAATCACAGGTCAGATGCAACAACAATAAACTTAACGCAAAAACTCACATAAAGAAATGTGATTCAATTTTCAAATCATTGTCGAATTGTAACCTTAAGTGGGCTGCAAATAGGAAGGTTTGGCAAAAGCCAATGAAAGCATTCCATAAGAACCAGCTATTTATAGAATTGACAATGAAGAATAAGATACATTGTATTATTATTTGTAAATTACAGTACATGTATTCTTTATGTGAACAAAATTCAGAACTCCTGTGCATGTATATATGTAGTAACGTTATTTTTTGATGAGCTTGTTAAACAATTAAGTGCTTGTACACATTTGCACAAGTTCTTCAGTGCAAATCGCCATCGTAGTGAATTTCGCATAGGAGAATAGAGAGCTCCGGCTACTCCTGGTATCTTCTTCCCTCCCTCCTTTCCTAGCGCCTCAGGAAATGCATGTGACACAGTTCCTGGGAGAGGCGTTCAAAGTCTACTCATCTCTGTCCTATCTAAAGATACCTAACCAGGCTTTCTCTTTCTTGTAAAATATGACAAGCACGCACAGAGCATCTGCTTCCCAAAATGGAGCTAGGGAAGAAGACGAATGCTTCAAACTATTACTGGGAGCTCTGACTACTCTTGCCCAATTTGTTCTGCTACTGTTCTTCACCTGAGACTTCCTGCCAGCTCCAGAATGGACCCTGGGAATTCGCCTCCTATTAGAAATCACACAGAGCAGAACCTCACTCAAAATTAAGAGACAGCTAAGGAGAAAAAGTAATTCACCTCTCATAAAGAAATTTACATTCAGCATTCAGGAAACTTATTTCTCAGTTTTATCCATGTCTTAAGCCATTGCCCATACCATGAGCCAATCTCAGGAGGTGACAGTTTTGTCCTCTGGAGGAAGAGTTGGAGCTCTTCTGTTCCCATCTCATGGAGAAGGGAAACACTACAGGTGGAACATCTAGCCATGCCAGCATCTCCCATCACCATCCCTGACCTTTCATCCATGGCCTTTCATGTAAATACGGAATCCCTGAGAAGACAGGTGAGTAGAACTTCTCCAAATGGCCTTCAGTCAGATGCTGCCTGGACGTCTTCCTGTGTACTCTACTTTCAAACTTTCAGCCCCAGTGTCCTTCTCTAAACCTGAAAAGATACCCATCTTTGATGGCCAAAGGGTTTTCTATAGATAATAAAACAATCTGTCTTCCTAGATAAAGAATGACCCTGCTGGAATTCATTTATCTTGACTGAGAATGTTGAAACACCCAGAAAGATCAAGGAATTCCTATCAGTAGTGTAGTGCTACTGAGATAATCAAGGTTTAATGAAAACCAATCAGTCCAGCTTGGTGACTCCTGGCTCGTCATGGCAGGATTAGAATAATGAAGCGACACTGAAAGCTACAAGAAGCACATGAATCAGAAATCGATGTGCCTCCTCCTCCAGCCTCCCAGTGGCCCACATTTAGTGGGCCGCCCCGTGTTGCCACGGCAACCCACTTGGGTACCTCGCGCATCCTTGGTGTAGGAAAACAAGGAGTAGAGTGTTCTTAGGAAGGTACAATCCCCTTTAAGCGGATCTAGAAGCATCACAGATGAACAGAACTTTAAACATTCCGCCATGAATATTCATGAAGTAAGTTGTTTTTTGTTGCCTGCCTAGTCAGCAGTCACAAAACACATGGTGTGTGTTGGCAGCATCTTGCCTAGGTAGAGGGCTATGGGCTGAGGCAATGGCAGGAACCAGGACCTGTGAGGCTGACTGACATTTCCATCTGTAGCGAAGGCTGGTAATTAACAGGAAGGAGTGTGCCTGCAGCCTTGCGCCATCTGCTAGGGAAACGGCTCAATAAGAAAGGCGCTGGATAGCATCTCAGCGGTGGGGCGGTCTGGTTCCGACATGAGGCTGGGCATCTGTTAGCGGAGGAGATAGACTATTAGGAAATTCGACTGGGAATGAGCAATATGGAAAGAACACTCTGACCTAGCCTGGAAAAGCGACTCTTTAGAAATGGTGTCTTTTTATCTTACTTACCCAAGTCTTCTGAAAATGGTCTGCCGAGGGACCATTAGGAATCTGTTTGAAGCGGCACAATGGTTTCAGAAACGCTGTTTTATTCCAACATGAAATTCTCGAAATCAGGATACAGCTGTCATCTTTTGACAATAGTGCTAATTTCAGAGCGAGGATATGAGGTTAAATTCTTTCTTTTGTTGTTTAGATTGGGGAGCAGGAGGGAGAAACAAAATGATCATTTAAATGCTATGCTATTCCGAATGGAGGAGACAAGAAAACCCTGGGGATGCCCTGACAGGAAGTGAGCAGGTCAGAAATCACCCCAGATTTCTTCTAATGTCTTCATAGTCCTGCTCTGCCTTTCCTATGCTAAGTGAATTTCTGATGTCAATTTTTGTTTATCATGAAAAATCACACTCGTGAACTTCGTGCTGAGCCATATTTTACCTGTCTCAGGAGATTGAAGAGAAAGAGTTCGAGATCACAAATTTAGAAATAGATGCAAGCTCATGATAAAGGTAGCATTGATCAGTCACACACAGAAGGGAGACTTTTAGAATATGCGTGTGTTGCCAGTCTTTGAGCAGCCACGGAGAAAGTTTTGACTGTAACTGTCTCTTTAAGTTTAGAGGTTAGTGTCTAGTCACGGTATCTCATTGGCTGGGCTACCTACCTGCGGTCCTAGGGACAGGCTGACGACTTGAATTTGTGAATATAGATGTGTTTGTCATTGTCACCCATAAGATCCTTGGAATGTTCATGCAGACATCATGGTGCCATAAGGAATTGAAGAATATAGAAAGCGTGGATTTTTTTTTCTTTTATACTGTTAAAGATTGAACCCATACCTCTTGTATTGAGCGATATTCATTCACTCATTCACTCATTCATTTATTCATTCTTTTTTTTTTGAGGCAAGGTCTCTGTAAGTTACTAAATTGCTCAGGCTGGGCTCAAACTTGCAATCCTCCTGCCTCAGCTTCTAAGAATTTTAGGATTAAAGATATGCACCGCCATCCTGAATAAAAACTTGGAGTTTAAATTTACATGAGGAAGGTGAACACATTTTTGAATTTAGAGTCATCCCCACCCCCCGCTGCCACCTTTTGGTGTGTGATTCCTGGTAATTTTGCTAATGCATGGGAGTTCTTGGGCTCCAAAAAAGACCAGCTTGAGATAGATAGAAAAATCATGTCATTGGTACATATGAGAAAAATAAAATGAACTTCAACTGCAAGCACAAAACAAAACATTTGCCCAGAGGTATACTAGGGCAGGTCAAACAACAAGCTTTCCAGGGGGAAGAAGAAAGTGGCCCTGATTTGCAGCTTTTGCTAAATTCTATGGCACAAATACTTTCACTGGGGACAGTTGATAACAATGCTCAGGGTCCCTGAAGGCCAAACTGGGAAGAGATGCCCACACGCAGCTCTCTGGAACATGTTGAGACAGGATGAAACACAGCGGCAGCTCTGTCTCTATCCCTTCACGTTAAGGAATTGGTAGCTCTAGCACTGGATGCATTGCTGAGCATTGTCCGCATTCCACATACTGAGAGCGTAACAGGCAGGCATAGCTAGCACTGCACTCATCTGCGTGATCCTGTTGATACAGCTGGGAACTGAAGTTAAGTGCTGTGCCACAGAACAGAGTTTCCCAACCTATGGGCTACACACCAGTACTGGCCCATGGCCTATTAAAAGCTGGCTGCACAACTGGGGGTGAGCAGTGGGTTTCCCAGAGACATTTCCCCTGAATTTATAGCTGTTCTCATTGCTGGCATCACCATCTTAGCCCTACCTCCCATCAGTTCAGCTTGGGCATTAGATTCTCATAGAAGCACAAACCCTACTGGGAAGCATGCATGAGGGAGACCTATGTCACATGCTTTTCCTGGGAATCTAATCCAGAAACCATCCTTACCCTTGGATCAGGAAAACATTGTCTTCCACAAAACTGGTTCCTGGGGACGAATAGCTTGGTGACCATTGCCATAGCCCACAGTCTCCATTATCTAGCAGGTGGAAAAGGTGATGAAGTGTCTATGGTAGGTCTTTTTCACTTGAAAAGTTTGCTTCTAGATAGTGATCTGCTTGTTCCCAGGCATGGATCTGACCAGCCAGCTACAGTCCTGAGGTCCTCTGCACCCCCATTCAGGCTTCGTGCTGTCACTTGGCTGCATTTCATTGCCGTTTTCCAACTGTGCTTCATACTCACTCCAGTGTCTGCAGCTGCCTCAGGATTTTCATCCAGAACTTCTGACCACCCTCGAACTCCTCAACCTGCAGTTTCCACTTCCAGTTCACCTGATGAGCTTCCTAGACCTGTGTCCCGCTGAGTTTCAAACCTGGTGCCAGCCTGAACCTCATTATGTGCTGCTTATGGCTCATAAGTTGCATAGCGAAGACCTTGAAAGCATCACTGAAAGTATCTGCAGTAGTGGACGGTGTGCCAGTCACATGGAAATCATCGCAGCACTGCAGACTTGTAGACAAACTTCACTGCTAGAAAGAAGCTCCTCATGCAACTACTCAAATATCAATGAAAGAGTTGGTGTTTTCAAGTTGGATCCTACTTGGCAAGTATTTTGTTACCTAGAGGAGAAACTACCTATGAGAGAGAGGTCCTAGGGGACCCTGATTTTCTTCTAGAGGAAAGATTCTGGTAGTGAATTGTGAGCTTTCAAAGCAGCCATGCCACTGAAAATCATAAAATAAAAATAATGCTAAGGCATGAAAAATCAGACTATTGCTTTCTAGACATAGTAGCAGGTTACTTGGAAAATGAGAAAGGTAAAATCCACTGTGGAGAAAATCCTCATCATTTGGAAGGTCCACACCATGAGACGGGATATTTGGGAAGATGGGGAACCCAAGGCAGACAGAATATGTGCAGATCTAGGATTTCTGTAGAGTTGAAGCCTGTTTTCGAGACGAGCCTGCTCTTCTGGGTATGAAAAAGCTCTGATCCAAAAAGACATGGGTTTGAATCATGTCAATAGTTATGTTAATGAGTATTGTTGACCACTTGAACTGCCCCACATTTTTGCCATTACTGATGGGTCTAATGCTGATCCAAGGGCGAGGCTGGAAAGTGCCTAGATGGCAATTGGAACCATCCTTCCATCCTCTCAGTGCCATGTGCAAAGGCCCTGGGCTTGCAGTGTGCAGCGTGGGTCTGAGGCAGCCTTCAGCCAAATGCAATCTTTCTGGATGCTCAGTGAGTAGTGTTCCAGGTTACTTGGTCCATGGCCCCTCTATCATGAAAAAGATTTCATGCTCATCAAGGAGGAGGTTGGAAGGCTTCCTGGGTTTCTTCTCTCCATACCCTTCTTGACACCAACAATGATCTTGGCTTTAGAATACATGTTTCATCTCAACTTTGGTGGAGCAGAACCATTCGTTAATTCACCTCAAATTTCCATATGTTGAAACTATGTTGCAAGCCACAATCGTAGACGCCTGTGCCATCACGGTAAACAAAAAGAAGGGTTCACACGCATGCACACCCTTGCACACAGGCACGCGCCTCTCACCCCGCACCCTGGGCCTCCATAAATGTAATGAAAAACAAAAGAGAAGTAAAGAGTGTGATGTGGGTAGGGTACTGCGGCTGTTTGGGACAGTGGTTCAGAGGAGTCTCTCTGATCACTGCTGTTTGATCTGAGACTTAAGCAGGGTGTAGTCATGCAAGCGGGAGGGGCGCCCAGGCAGCAGGACGCACAAATACTAAGGCCCCAAAAGTCTCCAGTGGACGACAGGTAAGTTGACATAACTGTCATAGTGAGGTGAGCCCTGGAGAGTCTCTGCCCAGAAAAATCCTTAACCAAACAGTGGGGATTTGGAACAAGGACTCAGGGATACCCCCAGGGCATCCACTTGAAGAAAACCGATGTTCTTGGGGAATTTGGTGCCTCACCTTGTGCATCTAATTAGTCTTCAGTCTGCTGCAGAGAATTCTGGTTTCTAGAAATGCAGAATCGATTTCTTCTTTGGATTTTTCACATTGCTTATCCAAATAGTGCCCAGGAGACGGTTTTGTGGTTTCTTTTTATTATATTACATTTACTGTGTGGAGGCATTTTCATTTGTTAAAATTTCTTGGCATACTTTGCTATTGCATGGGTGACACAATAAGGCAAAATTTAAATGAAAAGCATTAAGAAGATAGACATGCCTCTTGCCTTATTAAAAATTGCCATTATTTTAAAATAATTACCATATTTCCAGAACTTTTATGTGTGCATGTACCTTAATTATCAAAACTCCCTTACACTGAATATACACCTCAAAATGTACATTTATGTGAATAAAAAATTTCCAATATTATTTTTCTTTATCTGCATAGCATTGCATTTTATGATTGTTCAAAATTCGTTTAACTGGGACTTTATTCCTAAATTTTCTCTTATTATAAAACAGGTTTGTTGGGCATAATTTTCACCAAATCTAATGCCCAGTCTCACATTTATTTTAGCATATATTCTTAAAAGTAGAGTTGACAGGTCAGAGGCCTGTGATCTAGCGATATGCACCTTTCCTGAAAAAAGTTGCAATCTTTTGTGATCTGCTAAATATGTATTGATGGCACTATTTGATCCTTAGTGGACAGTAAGGATTATTTATGCAGTTACTCAGTCTTACCCACATGGAGTTGTACAGCCTTATTGTCTGACAAACTTCTACTTTAATTGAGATACATGTCAACTTCACAAGACATCAGAGAGGTAGAAAATTATATGTAGTACTCTTTATACCAATTATACCCATTGCTGCCATCTTCAAATGATAGACACTATTAACAACTTCTATTTTAGGCAGTAAGAATCTTGTATTTAATGCCTATATTCTTCATCTGCAATGTGTGGGGTGTTTTATGCAGTTTCTTTGAAATATCTAGTCTTCAAAAGTCTTTCATCAGGCAGTAGGGTATACACACATTGAACTTTGCGTTTTAGTTCCAAAGCTGGGAAACTGGCTTTAATTTGGGACTCCTTGGTATATATGCCTACCACTGCATGGTGCCTGCTTGCACTCAGTAGGTGACCAACGCAGCCAGGCGTGGTGGCGCACACTTGTAATCCTAGCATTCTGGGAGGCTGAGACAGGAATTTTCCAAGTTTTAGGTGGCCAGCCTGAGTGATTTGGTGACTTAGCAAGACACTATGCCAAAATAAAAAATAGAATAGATGGGGGCATAGCTCAATGTGAAGGTCCTGGATTCAATCCCTAAAACCACTAATTTTTTTTTTTTTAAAGAAATCAAGCGGTGCTATGATACAGGGCACAGCCAGGTACTCTAGGATGTATCGGGCAGCTACGATCTGTGACTCTATGGGAAGGAGGTTTGTAGTGCAATATACTCCACTCCTGGTAGGAGGTCACAGCTATGCCACAGGATGAGGATGAATCACCTATGCTGAACATTATTTCTCGCTCAGATCCCTGCATTGCCTTAAACTACCAAGAAATCCAGAACATGTCTTAGAAATACTTGCTTCTTAGGCAGTGAGAACAGGTGAGTGTCTGAATTCTGCAGGGAACCCTCAAAGTCCTCATGTTTAAGACCAGTGGTCAGGCAGCTGTGGGAAGTGTGAGCAGTCTCCCTTGTTGGCCAGTCACAAGCCAAACCTCCCACCTAGATAAATCATGCAATAACAGGTGGCAAGTCCAAGACTATAACCAAATTATCTCTTTGGAGGTCACTGCATGACAAAGCCCCAGAGCTCGGGAGCAAAGTCTGTAAACACACATCCTCCTCCCACCCCACCCTTCAGGGCTGCAGACCCAGGTGACGAGGGTGGCTGGAAGGGGGGCCCCCGGCAAAGCATTTGCCCCAGGGATGACTTCGGTTTCTAGAGTGCAGGTGTAGCAAGATCGCGATGGCGGATACCCAGGACTGGATTGATAGACAGCACAGAATCTCACTCCAAGCATCCTACACTGTGGTGGACAGGCAGAGCTTCCTCCACAGCTGGCAAATGGCTGGTGCACCCTCCCTAGCCCCTTCTCCTTCCCCTCTCCCTCCTTTCTCGTGTCTATTTTTTCTGCCCGGCAGGTTTCTTTCAGCATTCAATCAAGGGCAATATGTCCTCAATCAACATGTTTCATTTTTTATTTTTTTTATGCAACACTGTTCTTTAAAGCTTTTTGCAGCTGGTTTGCAACTGAATTGCTGCCAATATCCTCCGAGAGCTTCCCCGTGGTGAGCACACCCACCTCCTTCCCCAGCTCACGCAGTGCCCCAGGGAACTGGCCAGGAAGAACATCAGAGCCTCTGCTTCGGGCTGCGCAGGCTCCAGGCTGGGGACTTGGAAGTGGATCCAGGCTGCTCAGCACTCAAGGTGACGAGTCTGCGAGGGGCAGAGCACAGAAAGAGAGACCTTGGGTGCCCTTCGGGGCACGGCGAATGTGTGGTTAGCAAGACAGTGGGTCCTTCTGATGACAGCGGGAATTTCATTTAAATAAACCAAGTTCCTGCCTGAACCCATGAGAATTCCATAAACCAGTGACTGCAATTAATGTAACGCTTTGAAAACCAGAAAAAAAAAATATTTAAACAGACAGAAAATAAAAGGGAAAGGAAACAACAACAACAACAGCAACAACAAACCCTGCTCAGTTGTCTAGCAATACCACGATGTTACTGGAAGCTGATTGGGTAGTTTTCTCTCCAAAAGTTTCACCTAGGCACAACCTTTCCTTTGCATCATATAAATTAAATTACAATTACAGATTTGTGGCGGGGTATATTTCCTTCCTTTCAGGCCAGAGGACTGTAGTTTATTTTTTGTTTTAAAACTGAATTTTTACTAGATGTCGTGCTTTTATGGCAGAACATGGATCAGAAAGGCTTCCATCTATTTGGACCTATGAAATTCTTGTTCCTGAGGAGCTGTAGGGAGCTCTGAGTGGTCAGGTTTTACCAGAGAAAGAGACAACTTGGGGGAACCTTGTTGATCCTGTTTTCTTTTACTTACCATTTTCTTCCTCCTCAAACAAACCAGGGTCAAGGAGAATTTGTGTCTGCGTTTTGTCGGACGGGAGAAATGTATCATCACCACCATTTCCCACCTCTGCGCAGTTAGCTCTCTCTCTCTGACTTCACCTCTGCCGAAACGACACTCTCAGCCAAGTCATTCAACCCTGACCGTCCTCTCTCCCTGGTTCCATCCTTTCTTTCTGCCTCTCACACCCGCTGTTTTATGCATGTAAAGTATGCCTATTAATTATTTGCTTCTCCTTTTTGCCCCTCTCAGCTCTAACCTCCATGAGAGTAGAAGTCACAGGTACCCTTTCTCTCTAGAATCTCCAGGCTACATCTTGCATGGCCTATGATGTAGGTGATTAGTTATCAAGTGGTTGTCCAGGGAATATGCAGAGGGTATGTCGACTGGCTGGCCCAGCTGTCTGGTCAGTTTGATAACTGTGATCATCTGTATCCTGAACAGTAGATCTCCTCTGAATCTTACCAGTGAGAAGAGTAAATCTAGGATATATTTGTTTGTCCTCAAGGTTTTCCTCCCAAAGATTTTGATAACGATGAAATTGAATGCATAAGAAAACCCAAGCTCTAATATTAGATCCCATGGTGGTATTTCTCCTTTTTCCTATTTTTTATTTCAGCAATTAAAAAATTTTTTTCACTAGTACATATTTTCAGTGCATAAAGATTACCCTCCTTTAGAATATACTTCATGTGGAGGTAGCTGGCATATTTTGAACTGGTTCATCTTCATGACACACACATACGCTGATACACACACAAACACAGAGACACACAGACAGATGAAAACATTTGAAAGCTGTCAAACCTTTCCTTTCATTTAATTTAGTGTAACAAGAAAAGATTCCCCTTGTTTTGGAATAGATGAAGGGCCACATTCATATGTCTAAGGACCTACACAGACTTAGCTTCATTGTGTAATTTTGACTTCTTGGCAGTCGTGTGATACTGGCTGCATTCCTGTTGACCACACTTATTTCTTATCTTACCTGTAACATCATTTTAAATAGAAATTATATCAGTTATGCTGTTCTGATTGTATTACTTGTTCTGGAAAAAAAATACTTCATTGATTTCTCGGACAGCCTACAGATTTCCGTAGATCTTAAGTAGAAGGTATCAGACTCAAATTTGCATTTGAGTCCAAAGATGGTGTTCATGTTGCAGAAATCATCATGAAGGTGAATGGCACATAATTCTGGATTGCTGGGACACTGACAGCTTGTACAGCATCAGGCTTACAATGGGAGACAGGAAAAACATTGGACTAAGCGAGGACTGGAGAAATCTCTCCCAACCTTCCTTGAGAAGAAAAAAGACCACACTGGTGCATGGCTGGACCCTACACATATGGGTGCTCAGTTGGATCAAGAACTCAGCCAGGTCTGTGGCTTTTAGATTTGCACTTAGGGCACTTGTATTAGTGAGGCTTCACTAGAGGAACAGCACCAGTATAAAGCATATGTGTGGTTATACAAAGGCATTTATTAGGTAGCTTCTAGGATCAGAAGCAAAACAGTACCAGTGTCCATCTGTGAAAATGGAGACAGAAGAATCCAAAATGGTGGTCATCACAATGGGGTGCTGGAGAGTCCAGTAGCAACCGAAGATCAAAGACCTGGGAACTCACTGTAGTAATTTTATGAGTCTGTGTGGAAGGCTGAAGAGTCTGTTGAAAAGCTCAAGAGTTGGCACTAGAAGCATGTAGACCACAGTCCAAAGGCAATGGCAAAGATTGGAGGTCCCTCCACATAAAAGGGCAGACTTCCTTCTTCTTTCCCTTTTTATTCCATCTTGGCTGCAAGCCTATTGGTTGATGCCATTCACATCCAGCATGAGTCATCGTATTTTAGTTTTTGGCCTACATATCCATCATCCACAGACACACCCAGAGCTTTACTAATCTGCTAGGTGGTTCTTAGTGAGGTCAAGTTGACATATCACAGTTAAGAACCACAGCACCCTAACCATGGAATAAAAGAATTCCACCTGCAACCTGTATTTCACTGTTAGCTTTCTTTGCAGACAGCTATGACTACCAGTGGTAACTTGCCTGTCATCTGGTTTCGTGTGTATCTCTGTAAGCCGCTATCTGAGATCATTTACTGACTTCTGCACTTAAGGTTTCAAATCTCAATGTCACAAGCTTATTACAGACATCATTTTCTCTATGAATGTTTTCTGGACCTAAACAGATGGTTTGGACACTACCCAGGCTAGTGTAGTCAGACTTTTTTTTACATCCAATACAATACTTTATTATCTTGATAAAATGGCAGAATACAACAAATACCATAAATGCTACTTGTTGGCACCTACAAAATTTCCATTTTAAAATACCACTAGAATGAAACTCTACCAAGTATATTTGTGTTAATAGCCACTGTATTTAATTTCTCTCCATAAATATAAAATTAGTAACTTGTAACATATATCAAGGTGGATGATTATACCTCCTCATGAATGACTGGCATCATAGCATTGTTCATTCATTCGTTTAGTCCATAAATAGTCGGCAATGCTTTACACAAAAGGTATTGTTTTGGAAAGACAGGGAAGGACACTAATGTAATTTACACAGTAGTTTTCCCACTGATGGTTCCTAAATAAAGTACGAAGAGGTAACACATTCAACTAAGGCTGTGGTTCCAAGCAAAAAGTCGGTACCAACCATAAGAGGGGCAGAAAGAAGCTGCTGTCTGTGAGCAGAGAGCAAGAAACAAGTCATCAGCCAGATCTGCATCCCTGCGAAGCTCTCATCAGAGATCTCACGGCCCCTGCAAGCATCCCAAGGGCCCTTAGCCTTCACCCCAGCGGTTGATATTGATGGGAAGATGCACAAAAGAAAGTTCAGACCCTGCTGAGGATCTACTCACACATCTGACATTGTTATCCTGACGAAACTGAAACAAGAGTCCAACTCAGTGCCAACTTGTAGGAGGCCATCATTTCCAAGATGTGTAGGAGAGCATACAATTTACAACTGGAAATATTTGAAATATAAAATGGTCTATTTCATTTTCCCTCTTTAGCTGAACTCATTATAAGGTTTTTAAATTTGTGATTTTGTTTTTCCAGAGAAGAGACGAACTCTGGAGGTGGTCACCATGGTGCAGTAGGGCTTTCATGGTTAAGTTTCAGGGTATGTCTGCACTGGCCTTGTGCTAACACAGCAGCTCAGGCCAGAGAAGCTGCATAGGCTCCCGGTACAGTAAGTACCATGTTGGCATCTTTTTGCCTTTTTAAAATGCTAAGAAGTAATTAAGGAAATGGGTCCCAGACAGCTACCTTTGGATATGTACAGCCATTTCTTTTCTTTTTCTTTTTTGGATTGAACTAAGGGTCTTCACACTGATCTACTTCAGTGCTCTCTCTCTCTCTCTCTCTCTCTCTCTCTCTCTCCCTCTCTCTCTCTCTCAAGAAGATTTCCCTAAGTTGCCCACGTTGGGTTTGAACTGGTGATCCTCTTGCCTCAGTTTCCCAGAGTACTGGAATTATGTAAATGTGCACCACTGTGCCAGGCAATACAGCCCTCTCTAGATGCAGGCTGTTGACCAGGTTCATGGAAACAGATTTGTTCAAAACTGTGCACTTTTAGCTCCTTTTCTGTTCCTGAATGGAACCAATTTGGCTTAAGGTGGTCTAGACCATACTCTTACTTGAAGTATTATTTCCTTCCAGCATTTCTCTTGAAAATATATGTCACTGGGAAGATTTTTCTTTAAAAAAAAAAAAAAGTTTGCTTTGCTCTTTCAAGAAAGATCTCCCTAAAAACCACACAAAACCAGAAATAAGCAAAAGCTCATTGGTAGACCTACTCTCTAACTTCCTGTTTGGTATATTTTCATTTAAAATGCTTGTGAATAAAGGACAACGCTTACTTTCCTGACAACTGCATCTCTGGGGGAAAAGTAAAAAGGACAGAGTTCAAACTCTAATATTTCTTAAATTAACATACTTCTGGTTTTTAGGGATTAAGGTCTAACTGAAAATTTTATTCTTTGTAAAAACCATCTTTAAGATTGCTAGCTTGGCCATTTGTTTCTTCCTTTTCTGAAGAAGATATTTCACTTGTTTTTAAAGACCACTGTGAAAGAGATTATAAAGTTACATTCTGAAAAGCAGAATTTTGAAATAACGACTTTAAAAAACTAGAATCAGGGAATCACCAACTCATAAAGGGCATTGCTTTGTGAAGAAGGAAGGAAATACCTGGTTTTCCTAACACCTTTTCCTTCTTTGAACCAAAGGCAGAAAAAAAGGAAGGAGACTGTTTAACAGAAACGGCTTGGTTTTCCAACGTTTTAAGATCCATCTTTCCTAGGAAAAACTTCTTCATTTTATGAAATTGGCAGCTATTCATGGTTGTTAAGAAAAAATAATAATAAGGGTATCTCAGTAGTCCTACTTATTGCTTAAGCTTGAGGACATTAATCTACCTCTGAGCAAATGCCCTTAGTAAGATTGCATTCTTTCAAGAACATCAATGGTAAAAGAAAAGAGTTGATCCGTGTGTCTTGGTATTTCTTTAAAATGCTAAAACAATGGAGGCTGAGGCACACATTTGAGCATTTGTCTATGCTTTGACTTTGTATGTGCTTCTAATTTTTCTAAAGAATTCTCCCCTTTGAGGCGAATAATTATAAAATTCTTAATAGGTGATGTAGCCAATACATGAACCTGTTCTTAGTTTGGGAAGCCCTAGTAGGCACATGCAAACCCTCTGTCTTTCTCAGTGTACAAATCTCCAATAATTTACCTTTGGGTTTGATGCTTTGCTAAGAAGATTTGCAGAGGTGAGAAAAGTGTTTTCATGATTACAGTTTATTACAGTGAAAGGACAGAAATCAAATTCCACAAAGGGGAAAGGAACATAGGGTGAGGTCCTACAAAGACCAGGTACAGACTTGTCTCCTAGCATGGTCTCCCGCACAGCACCTAATATTCCAGCAAAGATGTGTGGCAGTCAACCCAGGTAGCTCACCCAGGCCTCATGTGCAGGAATCTTGTTAGTTTTCAGTCTTGTGGCTACGCAGCACCCATCAGTAACCTCAGCTACTCAGATGTGAGCCCCTCAGGAGGTTAGAGTGATTCAGCATGACTCAAAGCCTCAGGCTTTCAAAAACAGGAGTGCACCACAAATCCCATCATTAGGATTCCCTCAATTGACATGGCCCCAAAATTCAGGTACACAGAGACATTCCTATGAGGCAGTTATTCCAAGTACTCAGTGGTCTCTCTCCAGAGCTGGGCAAGAGCCAGGCCTGAACACCATTGGAAGTATGGAGTTCACCATCTGAAGCCGACCAATGATTATTGAATACATCAGACATTTGGATCATTCTATTCTCTTCTCTAAGTCTTAATTCTGGTTTTCATGGGAAGAATGTTGAACTGGAAAATCAACCACAAGTTCAGAGAAACTTCTTCCCTTTCAAACCAAAGTCATGGTGCTGTTTTAATGTTGGGTTTGACCATGAAGATGGCATCCAGGCAAATTAAGAAGTCATGTATCGTTATAAATAAATAGAGAACTTAAACAGATTTGAATGTCACTTCTACCTTATCAGTTGTGTGATTTCAGAAAAATGTTCAGCTCCTAATTCTTCTTTCTTCTGATCTATATAACAAATCAAACAGGGCTGCTTCAAGCATGAAGTAAGAATAAGTAAATCAAGGCACTTTCTTCAGTACTTTGAAAGGCTAGGCACTCCAAAAACTGTAATATTAAGAGAACAACAGCATCAGAAGAGAGACACTGAGAATACATTAATACCATTTTCAATGTATTATGACATTTTTTATGTCATGGTTCATGTAGAAAATGATTGTTTCTATTGTATCTTGAAATAGAGGAGGCTGTTGGTGGAAATGGGCAAAGGACTCAGGGTTAGAAGGGTGCTAGGTCTGTGCCCTTCTACGTCATATCTGGCCCAGCTGGGAGCTAAGCAATCAGTATCACAGCAAGAATGTTACCAGTGACGGCTGATGATAGGAAACTCCTGGTTTGACTGCTGGGAGGTTTATTTGACTTACACTATGCTCAGGTCCCATGGGAACAGACAAGGTCAGCTGTGGAAGGAGGATACCACACCACAGTATAAACAACCTGTTTGACTAACAGCTTTCAATAACAATGACCAGGACCAACCGGTTCTGCTCCTATGGCTACTTCCTAGTTCTAGGATACAGTCAACAAGAGGGAAGCAGAAATAGGGGCATCAAGTTACAGTGACCCAGTTAAAACTGTGATGAAAGATTCTGGGATCACAGTTTAACCCTTTTATTTTTTTCTTTTCTAAGGATTGTGACTGGAAATCTGTAGAAATCGGGCAAGAGATAGTTTACCTTCTGTTAGAAAAAGTTTGTTGTTGTTGTTAATTAGGGTGCTGACCCATATTAGTAATTCACAATGCTTTCTACGCATTAGAATCACCTGTGGTTCTTAAAAATAAAAATACAATAAAGGCAAATGACAGAAGCAGAAACCCCATGATGTCAGGGTTCCATTTGCCTCCTCAGATACTCTAAATTAACTGATTGTGTTGATCACCTTGCCTGTTGCTGGAGCACAATACCCAACACCCACAATTTAAAGAAGAAGACATTTTTTGGTTTATGGTTGTAAGGGATTCAGTCCATGGTTGGCTGGCCTCAAGGCAAGAACATCATGGCCAAAGAGTGTGTGTGTGGGGGGGAACAAAGCTGCTCAGTTCATGGGGGCCAGGAAGCAGAGAAGAGGAACAACTCCAGAAAGAAAGGGGCAGGGTCCAAATATAGCTCCTGAGGTAACACCTCCAGATCCACACAGACACAACCAGAAGTGTACTCTACCAGCCCACTGGGCAAATCTCAAGGAAACCAAGTTGACAATTTAATCTTAACTGTAACAGTGACCTAAGATGAGCCCAGTGATAGGTGCTTCTTCCCCTTCACCATGCCATTGTGACCTCCAGCTATGAGCTGAAAAATCCAAGCCTCTACCTCTATTGGCCCCAAGGGGTTTTTTAGCAATAAATGACACGATAAAAGCAAGGTGAAATTAGATAGAAAAATAACCTTCAATTGAACAATGGAGTTCAGAGTGATTTTTAACCTTCTGAAGACAAATTCATTGTAATTTCAGAATATGGTAAAAAGAAAACAATCTTTTTGGGACAGAAGGCATTTTATAGTGACAAAAAGATTCAAAAATAGAGCTAAGAAAAGTGGATTAACCACACATAGAAGAATCCAGCATTCATCCATAACTTTCCTAGTTTAATCATGAAAAGTTTTGGATTCCAGGAAAGCCCTCTTTTCCAAGTAAAGAGATACAGGTCTTTACCCAGTTCATACAATTTTACTTTACATATCTAGACATGATTTTGAATCAATGTATATCTGGGTTTACCAAGATAATGAATGGCTCCATTGCTGATAACTGTGCATAGTTGTCTTGAAACTGATCAACTGATTTCTTAAACATAATAAATACGTAGATGAACAGATTCAGAGAGAAAGAACAAGAACTTTCTCTGCATATTTGCCATTTAAAGTCTGAATGCATTACTGTCTCCAAACTGCAGATGAATTAATGCCAACAATCTCATTCTAATGTCCCCTCTCTCAAAAACTGTCACACGTCTGTGTATTCCTTAAGACCAAGCTGTGCCTCTCTGTCACACTGAGGTTAAGAGAAACCTGCTTTTGCAGTGAATGATCTTTCTATGCTGAGCACGCAGATGAAGGACTTATGGCCCAATGCCCCTCACACCATGGGTAGCGCTATTTTAAAATAGAACCATGGGTCAATCAGAATGTAATGTGTACTTTGAATAATCCCGGAGCTGAACAGACATTTGTTTTAAGATGTTGGCAGCAGGCTGTGCAGCACTTGTTGGTTTTGATAGTGGTAATAACTGCATGACACATCAGTCACTTACCAAAGCAAATCAGCGTTTCCTTGCACTGGCCTGCTGCTACCTCGTATCCCACTCCACAAGTCCTGTACTCACGAGGGAACCAAGGTTCAAGGAGCAGTCACATGGGAACAAGAACATGTCTTTGGCAGAAACAAAATATGGGAGAACTAGCAGGGAGTGACCACGAGGACTGTCCTGCTATGGGCAGCTACATGCAGAGTGGCTCACTCATTAGCCACAGAAAATTGCCTGGTCACACACAGTCACAGGAAGACAGTGACATTTCTTCCTCACACCCAAGGGGACAGAAGTTATGTGACAATGAGCCAGACCTAAACATCTCATAGAAAGAATGAAGGAAACCTCAGGAGATGCAACAGGACCGCCTATCACAGAAAGCTATCTCACCTTCACCCACCAGGGTCTTTTGGATAAAGTGTGAATTATAAAATTCATATTATTTGGAGGTTGGGAGGATTCAGAGACATGCACTTGAATGGCATCCAGGTAAATGCTATCTCCTAAGATCCTGTTCAAAAGGTATCCTTTGTTTCTCTTCCATCATATTTTTTCCGAAGTGATTAGGGGTGCATGCACTTTAGTGAATGTTAAGTGATAGCAGGGCAATTTAACCTTGACAAGCCAAACACTAATTATCTAAAGAGCATAGGAATAAGTGAAGTGGGTGGAGTGAAGAATGAGGGGAGTTTCTTGCCACAAAAGTCTTGGGCAGAAGAAACTGATACTATTTTAGGAACTCAGCCAGGGAGACCCTGAAAAACTGCTAAAGCATTGCTCCGAGTCACCCTGCTACTTGCTTGCAGCCAACCGAGCCTCAGTTTCTACAAGAATGAAAAGCCCAACCCTTCATGCCCATCCTGAGGGGAAATAAGGAAAAGTCCAGCCAAATAAGTGCACCATCTAGGGTACTGCAGTCCTTGAAAAATAATTACTGTTGGAAAAAAAAAAAGAAGCAACTTAGCACTTCATTCTTACTGTCCCCGTAGCCTGGGAAACTGCCTAGAAGTGTGCGTGTAGAACTCTTGAGCTGATTCCTAGATGATTCTCAGAAATCCTGTTCAGTGTACTGGAATCTTAGAACTCGGAAAGCTTCTGGAAGCCTGGTCTTTTAACCCATTCCCCCGCGCATACGTGTGCACGTGCGTGTGTGTGTGCATGCGTGTTACTGAAAATTGAACTCAGGTCCTTTGCACTCAGCTCTTTCCCCAGCTCTTTCAATATTTTTATTTCTTATTTTTTATTTTGAGACAGGGCTTGAACTTCTTATCCTCCCGCTTCAGCCTTCCAGAGTGCTGGGATACAAGTATGCGGCACCAAGCTGAATTAACCCGTTCGTTTCACAGAATAACAATTTTGAGATTAAACAGGGGAGGTTTTCCAAATCTCATGTGGCCAAGGAGTGAAAGAAAAGGGAAAACCTAGATGCTCCCTATCCTTCTTTGGTGACTTCTGCATGTCACAGTGGCTGTCCTGAGGGTTAATGTCCCTGTTACCCCTGTTTCATGAGGCTGGCAGCTCCTTCCTAAAGGAGTTGGGAAAGTCTCAGATAACTGTAAGATACGTAAGGTGGCATTCAACCAAGGGACACACAGCCATTATTGCAATCTTTGAAACAAAAACTTTATATTTTACATCTAATGAATGGAATTAGGAGATGTAGTGCTATATATCCACAGAAAGTGTTGGAAATGTCCATGTAGGGAGCAGAATCAAAGAAAAACTCTGAAAGTGGCTTCTAATGGGTGCTGGTATGCCAGGTCCAGCATTTAGGACACACTAAAGTCAGTGTAATTTCTGATTTTCTTCTGTAGAGCAAAAGAGAGGGATTTCTTTCCTCTCTCTCTCTCTCTTTCTCTACTCTCTCTTTTTGCTTGCTTCAGTGATACTACTAATTATTTAGTGGTCTTTCAAACCTTTTGTAATCCCCACTCGAGAAAGCCCTGAAAGATATTAATTCTTACCCATGTGCCTCATAAATGAAGGCCATTCTGCTATCCTTAATGACAAGGCTGAGGCAGCAAGATGTCATTTGCTTTTTTTTCTCGGTTTTTAAATTGCTTTCTAAATGAACTACAGCTGTGAGGGCCAGGTGCTGTGATCCCTTTAGAAAGATCAGGAAATGATGAAATCCAAAATTTCAAAGTGTGATGGATGTCAGCTCCCGATTTGGTGTGTGTGAGGTCACACCGTGCACCTGGTGCCATCTCTACAACAGAATTACTTTTCTGTGGAGGGGAGAGAGGAAGGAAAAAAAAAAAAAAAAGAGGAGAGTGAGGGAGAGAGGGAGAGGGAGAGAGAGGGATGCACATGTCTAATGCGAGTGCAACAATAAGAGAAACAGTTTATAATTATCTCTTTGTTCGTGCCTCATCGAGATGGAAATGGTGAAACGTGCCGTCTCCCCACCCCCACCCCCACCCCCGTCCCGATTATAGGTAGCGCTGCTGTATTAAAGACAGGATTTCGTGCATCCTGGAGTTGGTGGTAGCAACGCACAAGCCACTAGGAAGCAAACAGCACGTTATGGAGATAGGGAGAAGGTGGGGGGGGAGCAAGACTCCTTTGCACTTAATTAATTAAAGTCAGGACCCTTCATATCAGGAGCACTGGGACCCACTGGCCCAATGCAGGGGTACAATGAGTGCTACCTTGAAGGTCAGCTGAGGTCAGACACCGTCCACTCTGCCCCAAGGACGGTGAAGAGGCGCTTACACCTGCTTGGACAGCCTCGTTTTCCTGGCTCAGCTTGTGTCTCTAGGTGCAATCTCTTTGTAAGACCTCGTTCTCCCGCCATCCAGCAGAGGAAATAGGAATGATTGTGCTTGTTATTGCTGAGCCCGGCCCACTCCCCGGGCAGGATACACATTTGTCAGAGCTGGATGGCTGCCAGGGTCAGCCCCACTTTCTCTGGGATGTCTGCCCAGTCTGCCCCTGGGAGGCGTGGGGACCCCGTGGAGTCCTTCCTCTTGGAACCACTTCCTGGGGCATGCGTCTTGATCGACTCACAGGGCAGAACTTGAAAAGCAGAATGAGGATGAATTTGGATCCTAGCTCTACCACGCACCCTCAACTGAGTTGTTTTTTAGCTCACTGAGTGTTCACCTCCCACCTCACCTGTAAAACAGGTACAAACTGGCCCGCTGCTTGGTAAGGCTTGGCTGATCCTACGTGTGAGCGAACCCCAGCAGAGCACGTGTGCAGTCGGTGCTATCAAAACATCCATCTCTCCCGCATGGTGGTATCTGTCTCAGCACTTTAGGTGGCAAAGTGGAGCAGAAAGGGTGAGGGAGTCAGACTCAAGAGATGACACGCAACTCCCAGCTCCTCCATCGCTTAGATACCTGCCTTTACTCAGCTACCTTAGCCTCTGTGGGCCTCAGTTTCCCTGTCTGTATGAGCGCACTGATGATCGACCTTACTGATGCTTAAAAGGACAAAACAAAATCATAAATATCAAAGGGCTTTGCATCCTGCGAAAGGGAATTAGTGTAAGGGTAAGAAATTGTTCAAAGAACAAAAGTAATTGAGAAAGGGAAAAGGAAAAAAAAAGAAGGGAAAACGAAAAAGACATAAATCTGTATATATGTAAACATAAGATAACTAAAATGTCTATACTGCTGAATATATTAGTTATTGAGAAAGATCGGTTAATACTCATATGATTAGATCAATTTTACATGTCTGTACGTTAATGTAAACAACTGTGTTGAAGGTAATGATATGCAATATTGCAACCATTGTCAAGTTCCTATTGTCTTGTTTTGTAAACCTATAATGCTACTGTTGTGAATTTGCTGTTGTCGTTTGTTTGTCTCTTTTGCTTTTTGTCTTTCTTTTGTGTGTTTTTTTTCTCATAAATAAAAAAAGGGAATTAGTAAGGATATTGGTGTCTTTAACTAACAGGTGACTGACTGTTAGTATTTCATTGCTTCTGCCTGATGTGCGGCTTTGATCCATCATTAATACTCATGATCACCCTCCATATAATTATAGGAGTCAGACAGGTACTAAATGAATCTTGGGGAGGAACTAGTGATGGTGTGAATGTAGGAGGCAACCACATCTGATAGATACCCAAGACCCAGAAGGCAGCACAATCCCAGCCACAACTAAAAACTCTTAAAACCCAAATAGCCTCAAGAACAATTTATCATTTGGATAGTGTATTGGATGATACTATGTATCCCCAAGTCCTCATATACTTTTGATGGGGCTGAGTCTGATGCTTGTGATTGGTTTGTTGTCTAGCCCCGGGATTGGTAATGTGAGTGCTACACCCGCCCAGGGGTGGAGCTGAGATACAATGTAAGGGAGGCGGGTCTTCCTCTTGCTCACTTCCACTCTCTCTCTAGCCAGCATGCCTTGCGGTTGCAGTGGCCATGAATGGCTGCCCTGCCATACCATGCTGCCTTGGAATCAACTGAGTATGGACTGAAACCCCTGAGAAATTGTAAGAAATAAACCTTTCCTTCCCTAATTTTGGGTGTCAGGTATTTTGTCTCAGCAATGAGTAAAAAGTAACTAAACCAGATAGTTTTGGATAAAAACATAAACAAAATCTTACCATATCACTCTAGTCTAAATAGAAGAAATTAAGCTCAATTTGAATAACGGAGAAGGTCAAGACTCTTAATCCCCAATAGTTGTCCTGAGAAGAGTTTGCGTCTAATCACTATAAACGTGGAACACGGTCCTGTGCCACCACCAGGGGTATCCCTGTGCTACTCCAGAGCAAGGGGAAAGAGCCACCAGGCTCCTTCCATCCTACGCAGAAGACGACTCTGAGTACTGCTAGATTTGAAAGGCCATGGGCTTCTAGGGGACATCCCAAATTTGAGAGGAGGCTGGTGCTGAGTAGGCCCCCAAGGCTGCCCCACCACTGATGCCAGACTTTGAAGCAAGATGCCTGGAAATACAACGAGCAAAGAACCGCCTCACGGGATGTAGGACCTGCCCTCCAAGCTCAGCCCCATATTTTCACTGGAAGCTCTAGCCTCGATCTCAGAGTTTGCCAAACTGATTCTGTGGTATCTCTTGAGGTCCAGCCAACTCTGCGCCTTAATCAGCCATCTTTTCTCTGCTTAGGCCACAGGTGGAAGCTCAGGCACAGCTGGGGAGAGTGATTTTCCTTTCCACCCGTATTTAAACCCGTGTTTCTGTCTCATATTTTCTGTAAATCAACCAGCCAGGCCAAGACCACAACAGGGAGCAGGGTGAGCTGCTCCCTAACCACCCGGGGGCTGGGACTGTGTTTGCCTCTTGTGTGGTCACCTAGTCTGTCTGCCACACTCATTGAGATGGCAAGAAGGTATCTCACCGCTTTTGAACCTTAGATGAAAGGACAGAAACATTTTTCAAATTTGCAGTTTTATGCTTTCTACCAGGTGGAGACCTGTATCTATCTTTGATTTAGAATTTCTTTGTTCTGAGAAGTCACCCAAAGGACATTTACATACGCAAATGGAGAACAAAGAGCCTTCCTCTGGAGCAGATTTGAACTGCTGTGAATTGCAAGGTGGAAGGTTCTCTTCGCAGGGGACAGAGTTCTGTGAGGTGCTCCTAGGTGAAGAACACTTCTTTCCCAAATCCAGGTGAAGCTGAACCTTTGATTGAAAATCATTGCTAATTGTGTATATGAGTGTATGTGTGCGTATGTGAGTGTGTGTGTTCATGTTCTGATATTGGCTCTTGGAAAATCAGGAATAGTGAACCCTACAAAGATATGCACAGAAAAGAGAAAAACTTGGAGATGAGACTGGGTATGGGCGAGTGCTACCTAGCATAGATTAAGAGCAATGCTACAGAGTTCACCAATCTTCTGTCTTTGGGGTATCCCTTGGGATAACCACTCCCCCACCCCATTTGCCATGTGAATTATTTCAGCCTTACATAGGCTACTCTTCAAGTGTGTGCTCATATTGGTTGATCATCATCTTAAATTGGGGTGCCCAGAACTAAAGGTGCAGTACAAAGTAGATCTCAACTACGTTCTTTTTATATCTGTTTTAGAAATTGTTCCTCTTCTAGAGTTGCTGAAGAATATATTACCTTTCTTGGGTATCACATTTCAATGTTGACTCAAACTCAACTGTGAATTTCAAGCAAATCAAGCTCTTATGTGTAGTCTTCACATTTCAGAGCTCATGTTTTCTTAAAGTCAAATATAGGACTGAATTTCTGCCCATGTTGGACTTGCTTTTATTATATTGACTTTCTTCTTTTTGATCTTTGTATGACCTGGTATAGGGCTTGGGGTTGGAGACCTATCATTAAAGGTTTTATCTTGGTTGGTAATGATCTGTTGATCTACATTTTGGGGGACAGAACACTTCATCCAGTGAGAAATTCTTGTAAGTTTACTATCACCCAAAAGACTCCTCTGTATTTAGAACAAAACAACCAGAGATCTTGCAAACTCCCTTGTGGAAGTTTAGATCTACCCTTCTGCTTGAAGCACTTGTCAAAAACTGTAAGGCAATTAGAACAGCAGTCACCATGATGTACATGCATCCAACACAGTCCCCATGTAGCGTGTCTGCTCTCTAACGGCTCATGCCCACCTATGCCCTTACCTGGAATCCCCAGAAACTCTGTAAAGACAGTGAGAAATCCTCTACTTCCCCTTTCACATGGAAGGGTGTTGAGGACCACACTGATCAATTTTGATCAAAAGTAGAATCACAGGACTGGCAATAGGAACACCTCTGTCCACTCGTATCCCAGAAGTTCTTCCTCAATATACTCAATTAACATTAAACCTGTTGCATGAAGCTATAATCCAGAATTTTCACAAAATTTGTGCCTATCATCAAGTTGGGTTGTTCTAAACAGTCCCACAAAAATACCCAGAATCTTGGGATCTTGAACTTGAGAGGTGCCGGAGAGTTGACCTCATCCAGCTTTCTCTGCCATCCCACTCCAGTTCACCACGACAGTGCCAGCTCGATCTCCCTCTGGATTTCTGTTTTTTTTTTTTTTTTGTCCTTTTTGAACTACTAAGGATTGAACACAGGGCCTTGTCAGTGAGCTACATCCCCATTATCTCCCTCTCTCCCTCTTTCTCTCCCTCTCTCCTTCCTTCCTTCCTTCCTTTCTTTCTTTCTTTTTATTTTGAGACATATTCTCCTAAATTACTAAATTATCCAGACTGGCATTGAACTCACCACCCTTAGCCTCCCAGAGTTTGCCACCATGCCCAGCTTTGATTTACTTTAAAAGTGGGGAAGTTCATGTCTAAATGGTCTGCCTCCTTCACAAGTCCGGCAGGTGGGTGGCATCTCCTTAAGGACAACACACAGGAGAATATTTTCTTCTATTGTCTTCTGTAGGGTTCTAGATTTTCCCTGGAAGCTCCTAGCCCTTCATGTATTTGAAGAATTGCCTTTGTCTCTTCTCCCGAGACGATCCTTCCCCAACGGTTTAACCAGGGCCGCTGAGCTCTTGTGCGCGCACCCTTGCTCAGTTCTCTGCCCACCCCCTGCCTGCTCCACTTTTCAACATCTTAAGATTCGACACCCATAATTAAACAGAATGCTCCAGATGTGGCTTGATTGGCACAAAATTATTTCGCCTTTTGTTGTGGACCATGTTGCTTTCAATCTTCTTTACTGCTTTTTCTGTACTAGTCATTTCACACCAGAGATACTTCTGATCCTAAAACCCCCAGAGTCAGGGACCTGGTCTTTGCTACAAAGCGTTAACTGCTCATTCATTCCTGATCTTTAGCTCTGCACCAATAATTGCTTGGATTTCATATTTGTTCTTGCCGCATTTCATCTGTTGTTTGTCCTATAACGAACTTTCAATATATTTGCCGTTTAATGTTTTTGTGTGTGATTAACATACTTTTTATGCATCTACAGAATCCTCGAGGAAAATACAGAAATGGGCACTTCCAGCCATATTAGCTTCCTTGTTAGTCATTGTTTCCTTTGACCCTTAGTCACTGCCACATCTTTCGATGCAGGTATAATTGAAATTGATGCCAGTTGACACAGATCAAGATACCATGGTGGGCCCAGAACCATGCTGGAAACTTGATTCCTAATTGGTGAAACAAGTCTGGCACCATTAGACTCAACCAAAAGGAGAAATTATGATAAGGATTTTCTTCAAACATTGTAAAGGTTTAGAAGAAAAGTGGGTATTCTGTCTTATTTTTGTTTTTTATTTTTTGCAAAACAGGTAAAATTTGAACCTGCAATGTGTTATGTATTAGAAGAAAATACTATACCAAATGTCAAATGCAGAATTGAGAGTGGAACTGTAGTTTAAAGTTAAAAAGAGAAGGCTATAAGGAAATGGTACCTGGAAGGATGAAAGATAGACAGAGGAGGAAGAACATCTGAACCCTAAGAGCCCAGCTTCATATTCATTGACCAGTTCACTCACTTCACAGGTATCTATGGAGTCCCTGCTGTATGTCAGGCACTGTTTACAACACAGGCAGGAATGATACAGAGAAAAATATCCTGCTTCACCAGAGTTTATAGAAATGTACTGAGATCCATAAAAAGAAGCATGTATATTTGGTGAAAGAATGAGTGTTGAAGAGATATATGAAGCTGGAAGGGTAGACTGAAGATGTTGGAGTAGGAAGGGATGCTGGTATTTTAGATAGGATGCTGAGTAGTCTCATGAGGAACTTGAAGTCCAGGGCAAGCACATTGTAGGCAGAGGGAAAGGAAGCAGTAGTAAGTCAGTAATGAGCTCAATACCCATAGTGTCTGAGAAACAGAGAGAAAACAACAGAGATGGGAAGAAGATAGCAAACAGAATTAGAGCACATAAGGTAGTGAGGTATCAGGTAGCTAGTGTATGCTGGACTCACCTTGTGGGCTGTTTGAAGAATTTTGCTTTAACTCCAAACAAAAGGAGAAACATTGCAGGCTTTTGAGAGAAGAATAGGATGACATAATTTATGTTTATTAAAATTAGTTTGGTTATTGGCAATCAAGGGCAGAAACAAGAAGACCAATTTGAGCAGGGTGTATCAGTCAGTTATTGCTATATAACAAAATTTCCAAAAAGTGACATGTGAGAAAAAGTATTCATTATTACTCTCCAAAGACGGCAGCATAGTTCTTCTGACTCGTTGGGTCTAATTTTAGTTGTCAGGACAGCAGGCCCTTAGTTTAACTTTGAGAAGTGTCTGTCATATGTTGGCTGGTTTGCTAGCAGTAAGTTGGTCTACAATGGCTTCTAAACTGAATTCTCTCTGGGGTAACCTGGGCTTTTTCACTTGCAATGGCATGATTTCAAACAATGTTGAATAAAGCTTAGGCTCAGGTTTTACCCTTAGGCCACATTATAAACAAGTTGTGTTCTGTGTTCAAATACAAAGCTAAGCAGTCCTTCTTACTGTCTGAATGTTTTTGTCCTGGACCAAAATTCATTTCTTGAAACCTAAAACCAGCCTTGATGTTATGAAGGAGTCTTTCAGAGGTGATGAGGTAAGGAGGGGATTAATGCCCCTATAAAAGGGCTTGAGGAAACCTGTTTGCCTTTTTTGATCCTTTGGCCAGGTGAGAACACAGCTAAAACAACCCAGCTATAAGGCAGAATCTTCACCAGACATTGACCCTGCAATTTCCTTGATCTTGTGTGCTCCAGAACTGTGACAAATTCGTTTCTGTGGTTGATAAATTGCCCAGATTAGGATATCTTGTTATAGAAGCCCAAGCAGACAAAGACACTCCTAACTGCAGCAAATGTGAATGCATTCCAAATTGGGTGGCTATAGGGGAAGCTGGAGATTTTGAGTACTTTTGTAGTCATCCTAACACAGGGTATTTCATTTTCTGGATTGGATTGAGAGTGGTTTTGATAAGAACATATCAGCAGAAGTGAGAGAGTTACCAAATCCTGAATAGATATCTGCTGAAGGTAAAAGACTCAGACGAGGGGATGAGTGTGATGGAGAGAGGACCAAGGGTGACTCTCAAGCTTTTGACCTGCACAACTGGAAAGTACCATCATTCTCTGAGATGAGAGAATACAGCAGAGGAACGATTTGGAAAGGACAATTAAGAGTTCGTATCTATATATGTTCAATTCTGGAGTCTTGGACCGGGGATGTAGGTCAGTGGTACAGCAGCTGCCTGGCAAGTACAAGACCCTGAGTTTGATTCCTGGTACCAAAAAATAAAAAATAAATACATTCAACAGGCTTACTAGATATCCCAGAGGCATTTTCAGAAGGAAGTAGAATATATGAGTAGGAAATTCAGTCTGTTGATACAAACTTTGGCACCATAGAAAATGTTTAACCCTGTGGTTATGTTAGGTGATGTTCAAAGCAGAGGGTATTGGTAAAAATGAGAAAATTTCCAAGCATGGAATTCTGGAGCCAACAGGGAATGAGAAGGAACACACAACAGTAAGAATTAGAGAACTGAGAGAGGCAATGAGAGACAGAGAATATCGAACATTATCTGTGAGACTGGAGCACAGAATTTGGAGAGAGGAATCTGATGCAAAATAATGAAACCTTTATCCTGGGAAGAGCCTTGAATTCCTGGGCATCTCTGTGGAGGTGGATCTGGTTGGTGGGAAACTTTGTCTGTGGTCTTATAAGTACAACAATTTTTTATCTCTTGTCTTCACAGAATGAAAAAAAACAGAAAGAACTGCTATATTAGTCAAGTTTCCAGTTGCTGTGGCACAATGTTTGAAGCCCACAATTTAAAGGAGGAAAGGTTTAGTTTGGCTCATGGTTCAGGGGATTCAGTCCATGGTTGGTTGGCTTTAAGGCAAGAACATCATAGCAGAAGGGCATGGTGGAGAAAAGCTCTATAGTTGATGGGAGAGAAAAACAGAGCATGGGAACAGCACCAGGTAAGAAAGGGCTAAGAACCAGATGTAGACTCATGGCTACACCTCTGACCCATGCAGACACTGCCGGAGGTGTGCTGCAGTGGTCCCCAAGGCAGATTCCCAAGCCTGTCATGTTGACATTACACTCTAACAGCCACAGGCACCATCATAAAACTGCTATCTTTTCTATCTGCAGCACCCTAGGCAGACTGTTCACAGCAGGGGTGCCCTTGCATACATCTTGGACCCTCACTGAGACAACCTTGAGAATCTATGTTACCTAGGTCTCAAATAATCTTTGCTTATCAGAATACAACTGATTGGTCTGAGCACTGAGCCTGAGCTCTGCTTTGTTCAAACATGGACTCTTCAAGGTCTTGTAGCACCACCTCAGCTGAATAGCAGTTATGCATATGGTGGCTGGGTATGGTGGGGCACAAGGCACAAGTGTTCTGCGGGGATCCAGCTTTGTGTTCTCTCTCAGGGATCCCTGTTGATGGATATCTTGGGTTCCCAAGATGAGCGGCTAAGGACTAGAGAAACAAATTGGACCACTATTTAATTTTATTCATCCTGTATCAAGTTTCTGCATCTCACAGTTTGGGCACAACAGGAGGTGACACTGTTAACTGTTGCTCTTTTCACTTCCTTTTTTTCCCCCTCACTGAACATAAACATATCATTACTCAGTTACACTCCACTATATTTAGAGTTGATTTTTAACTATCTATTAAATCTAACAGAGAAGCTCTTCTGTTTTACCTGTAGGCAGGGGAGCTACAGGCAGACAGACTCAGCCCCTAAGGAGGGTGCATGAGAGAGGGAGCTATTTTGCCAAGCACCAGGAGCCCCCTGAAGCTCACATCTGCTCTTCTTTGGAGCTCACAAGTAGATAACCCAACACAGGGAGGGCCAGCACCCTGCCCACAACCACCTCAACCACTTCTCATGTGCCTTGAGTGGGACTTCAGTTTCCTTGCCTTCTGTAGAGAGACTAGATTTATAGATATTTAATCCAAACAATCCATTCATTAAGACATGATTTCATGTGTTTGATGCCAAGGACAGGCAGTGTTGAAGCATTATTTGTTAAAGCAAGCTTGGAAAGTGCTCCCTGCCATGTCCTCTTCTTGGTATTTTACTGGGCATATCAGCATTCAGGGAAGATCGGAAACAGAGGCACCTTCTCTACATTGTTCAGCCTGCCATTGTTCCCATTCCTCTGCAGGATCTTCTGTTTCTGAATATGGCTGTTAACATTGGTGGAGGTAGCAAGTCTGAGGCATCACAGTAATGCATAGCAAGATGGTAGGGCTTCCAGGCCAAATCGGTTCTACTTGTGTTCCTCATTCCCATATGTCAAATGAAGAGCTGGAGGAGATTTCCTCTATCTCAAGATGGGAGACACTGGTAAATGAAGAGATCAAAAGGATGGTACTGCTAAACAAGCCTCTCTTATGAGTCTGTTCTAGCCTTGTTTTCTATAGACAGGGCAACATGGGAGGAAACCATTGCAAGTTACTTGTTATAGTGTGATCAAATGGCCCCCACTTAAGCCTCATGTAATCATGGATATGGCTGAGTCTAGCGTTCATGTTTGGTTTATTGTCTAGTGCTGGGATTGGCGATGTGAGTGCTGCATTTGCCCAGGGCTGGAACTGACATACAGTTTAAGGGCGGGAAGAAGGCGTGTTTTCTTGCTCTCACCAGTTCGTGCCAGGCTGTTTTGCAGCTGCCATGAATGGCTGCCCTGTCATGCCATGGTGCCTTGGAGTCAACTGACCATGGACTGAAACCCCCAAGAACTGTAAGAAATAAACCTTTCCTTCCCTAATTTTGGGCATCAGGTATTTTGTCTCTGCAAAGAGTGAAAAGTAACTACATGAGGATAAGATTAGACATTACAAGAAATTGGGTCAAATAGGTAATGCTGGTAAGATGTGGTTGTAGGTGGTGATGGAATAATTGGGGAAGGCTAAGGATTGAGGGGGCTCTGGAGGCATTCTACCAGGTGACTACTGCCAGAATATATGTCTCAAATTCTTCATGATACTCTTTAGTCAAATTATAAGGTGATTAATAGAACTATGGCCAAGTGGCCATGCTTAAGTGTCATTTTGTCAGCTACATCATTAGATATCCGACAGCTATATCATGGAGAACATTGTTATTTATTGGCTGGACATTTTTTTTTTCAAATTTGAAACCTGATACCCTTTCTATCATTTCATGCTACTATGTATTGGGCTCTTCTAGCCTAAAAATAGCATGTTTGAAACTTCAGATAATGGGAAAATACACTCAGAAATGAGGACTCTTGCTTCTTTGGAAAGAAAAAAAGAGTGATGAAAATATATGGTGAATGTTTAAATTTTAAAATATATATGTTACAGTAAGAGACACCTTTCTCTTAATCCCTCTCACTTTGAACTCATGTATCCCATCTTTCTACCACTTTCTGAAGCAGTTCTGTAAGTACTCTTTCGTGAGTGTCTTTTACCAGGTATGATAAAAAATATGACAAATGCCAGTGTCAGGTGCCATCCAGTGGATAGACAGGCTCGTTAAAACATGGTGCTGTGTGTTGATCTACATTATTCACTGGATCTGCACCATGTGACTTCTGGCTCTTCCTCGAATTCAAAATGACCATAAAAGGAAAATGTTTTGAGTTGATTCAGGACACTGAGGTAGCCAAGATAGTGCAACTAAAGATATTCAGGAAAAAGGACTCCAGAGATCCTGCTGAAAGTGGTAAGAATAATGGGATAAGTGTGTTAGAAGTGAGGGGGAGGATTTTGAGGGTAATTCATGGCAATGTGTCTTTGACTGTTATTCTTTAAATTTAATGCATCAAGCTGTGTATGAAATGTTCTAATCTAGAATGACATCATATCAAGCTGGCAAACTAGACATTCCTAGAATTCAAGATCTTTTAGATCATTTTGGTGAAGAGAAAACACAGCATCCATATAAGAGAAGGTGGACAGGATATTGTGCAGAGTTGCTATGACATGAATAAGTCCTAGCTCTAGGTGGGGCCATGTGTATATGAAAGGAACTTAATGGATTTTACAGCAACACGTGCATCTGGTTTTTGACAGTACATTATAAGGACATAGAAACTCTGTCACATTCCTTCACATATATTATCATCTATTTTCTGTCAGGGGCTGAAGATTCCAATGTGACTTATCATCCCCATATTCATGTTGCTCCCAATTTATCAGAGGAGCTCATAAAATTTATCACTTCTAATAGTAACTAAAACCAATGTGTGCTTCTGTTAAAGTAAATCAGACTTAAAACAAAATGGTGGCCAATATGAAAATACACAAATCCTAATTTCAGCAAGTGGATTATTCAATAAAATATCATCAGGGCCTGGTGTACAGGTACACTGTGTGAGATACTTTTTAAAATCCATTAATAGTGTGGGTTCCAGTCTCAAGATGCTTACATTTGCTTGAGAAGAGAGATCTCCAAATTCATAAAACTGAGACACAGGACAACCAGAAAACCTAAATTTAAAAATGAAATAATTATGAAAATTGTCAACATACTGAATTTATTGCTTAGTATCCATGCAAATAAGAAGTTTTCTGAGAAACAGTCTTTTGCATTATTTTGGATGAGGAGTTTTTGAGCAGGAGCAAAAGGACTCAAGGACAACTGTTTTGTGAATGGGGGGAGAAAAAAGACTATTGAGAAAATATTGTTTGCAAAGGCTTAAAGTCAAGAATTGTTATAGGCTTTAAAGAACTGTCAGTGGACTGAGACCTGTGTATTCTTTGCCATGGCATACAAAACCCAAAATCTTTAGGCCTCACTTAGTAACCATTATACTTCAGATTTGGAATATTCCTCAAAAGTGTATGGGGCATATAATAAGAAATAATCTCTCAATTTGCTAATTCTGTTGGGTATGCTACAAAAAGAACATACAACTTACAATTTAGGACTACTTTTGATTGGTAGAGCTAAGCAATAATTACTTCTGCCATTTCCTCATTTGTTTCTTTAAATATTTCCTCAACTCATAGTCTCTGAAAGTTTAGATCACTCAGCAATTGAGAATAATAGGAAATGAGAATGAATGATACTGTAGGAACTTTAGGATACAGCTCAGACAACTGGTTTACTTATTAAAAGTGATTTACTGATAGGCTGCCCATACATTTTGCTAAAGTACTTGGATTTTCTTCATTTAACTATGTAACCAGGCATCACAATGTAGGGATATTTTTGCCTGTGTGTTGCAAAATAATTTACAGATTACAGGGCAGAACATGGTAAGACCCATGCTCAGAAAATATTAAAGATATCAAATCAGCTTAAACTTTACACACCTTTGACTTTCTCTTTACCAGACGTTACTAACACTCTGTCTAGTGAATAAAGACTGTTGTGTGTAAAAAAAAAAAAGCTATGTGTTTGACTCTGAGAATTAGAGTATGGTCCTTCTTGGTGACTGTGCCAAAAATGACTCTTCAACAGCCAGGTTCATCTCTGCAAAGCCCCCATTAGAAGTGGCTAATGCAGGGTGACATCGTTTCAGTAGTATTCCTGCTGTCAAGTCATTCAGAACTAATGCTAGCGAGCAGGTGTCACCTGTCGCAAAGCCTTCCATGTTTGTCACGATTTAGCATGGCGCCTGCTTCCTCTTTTCCTTTCGAGTGACAATATCCTCTAATCTAACCATTTCTAAGGCGTTTCACTGGAGTTTCAAGAAGGACCTTATAATACTTAGCGGACCACTGATTAAGATGGCTCAGCTATAATTTACCTCCAAAGTGGTATTAAATGGGGATGATGTCCCCAACCTTTACAAATGTTTCCCAAGCAAGATGCGATAACCCCTGACCCTGGTGCCTTCCTTCCAGCCTCCCTGCCTTCTCCTTCTCTCCTGTCTCGAGCCAGAACTGTCCCCAGCCCTGAATGACCCGCGGCCATTGCAAGGGCACCATGTGTGCATTTGCCTTCCATAACCGTGGCGGAGAAATGGCCCCTCACAGCGCCGCTGGCATCTCTCCTTCTCATTCAGCATTGTCTCTCTTCCAGAACACGCACTTTTGAGCCCTGTGCGAGTTTCGGCTTCCAAACATTCGTGAGAGGGTGCAGCATGGCCAACACTGCCAGAGCAGCAGAGCAATGAGAGGATGCATAATGTGTTACGCAGCGGTGGGGCCGTGTTTTTACTTCAGCTTGGGTGCCAGCGACTCAGAGATGAGTTTCCCTTCCTTATCTGTCTCTCCTCAGTTTAAAGGAATAAAATATCACGGGCATAACATTGCATGGCTATGCCTCGGAGGTGGCTGCCCCACCACGGGCTAGCACGCGCACGATGATGGAGCTCTGCGGTAATGCGAAGCGGGTGTGGGAAAGTCTGTGGCCAATTTAGTCATTCAAGCAGGGCTCGGGATCTCTGCTTAGGGCTGCCGGGGGAGAGAGCTCACAGTCAGATGAGCCGCCTGAAACGCAATGGAGCGCATGCTCCAGTGCCTCCTGGAAGCGGCCAGGGCTGTGCTTTTGTACTCAGGGGAGAGGGAAATGGGGAGCGCAGATGCCAGGAGCCACAGATTTTTGGTTCTCGGTGTAATGACTGATTTGATAGCTCTTTTACTTATTTTTCAAAGGTAATTTGGATTCTGGGCTCTCAAAATGTCACCACTAAATACCCCTTTCATATGGTGGGAAGCCATCCTTGGCTACATTGTATAGAAGAATTTCTCATCTATTTTGCCATATAGAAGTTAAACTAGACTATTTCCTATTTTTTTTTTTAATTAGGAGTGCCTTATATCAGGCACAAGGCTTGCGCCATTGAACTTTGATTCTTGCCAGTGATGTAGGATTCTCAAAGTCAAACCTTGGTGTCTATTTTGCATCCAGGAACCCCTGGAGTTGGTGTGAAGTAAACGATGTTGATAGGTAAGAAAGTAAAATGACCACACAAGCATCAAATCAAACCAGTTCAACAGAGCCACTAAATATCAAGAGACAAAAGTCCAGATTTTTAAATTGTTAAAATAAGACACCTCCTGCATTGTCTAAAATTCTTAAGTAGTGTTAACTGTATGATTTATGTGAAAGAAAATGGCAGACAGCAGAGAAACAAACTGTATATAAAATCTTCACCCAAATTCTCCTTATTTGTTAACAAGATTTCCACTGCATTCCTGGGCAGACCATAGCTATCTGCTTGATGATAGTTCATATTGGAGCTGCAGGGAGGTGTAAGACATGGGGTAGCAATGTCTAGAAAGAAAAAATTTCATCATCATCTTCTTTTTTTTTTTTTTTTTTTTTGGTACTGGGGATTGAACTCATAACCAGGCAGGCGCTTAGGTCACTGAGCTAAATCCCCAGCAAAATTTCATCTTCTAAACCTGGAGAAATTCCATCCTCTAAACCCTTCCTCTGGATAAAATTCGTCCTCTGAACCCTTCCTACCTCCAACAATACAAGCACAAAGGCCCTGGAGGAATAGTGGCCCCTTCCAGAAATGAAACTGGATTTAGTAGTGTTGTCTCTAACTGTAGAAAAAGGAGAAAGGTGAGAGAGAATGTAACCAGGCAGGGTTGAGCTTTGCCCTGAAAACCAGCTGAGGCGGAATTTATTATAAGGACAATGGGAGTCAACTTGCGTATTTCATGAGGGGCGTCAAACTGATTACACTTCTGTTTGGGGGAAATCTGTTCTTGTTTGTTGATGAGGAGGTGTTGGTATTCACATGTTACAGATGAAAAACTAAGGGTCCTGCCCAAGATTTTAGAGGTCAGGGGAAACAGCTGCAAAATAAAATAACTTTTTCTCATTCTCAGGCTACTATTGACATAATCAGTTTCCCACGTACAAAACCAACTCAACTATTCCACTTCCAGATCATGATCCTGTAATAACCAAAGTACAGCTAGGGAAGAGATTTCCTCACCTGGGCATCATGGTGATTGGGTGACAAAATGATATTTATAGTTTTGCTTTGGTGACCCTGTCATCATTTGTTACTTGAGGGGGAAAAAGATGAGCTACTTTTCAATCTTTTATTCACAGATTAAATAATCTTTTTAAAACTTCAAGACAATTAAAATGATAGACTAGACTACAGGGTATTAGATACAATCCAAAAGTACCATTTGTACTTCTTTTTCTTTCTGAAGTTTGAGCGTAAAAGTGACTTATGGAAAGAGTTAATAAACATTCCGTTTTGGAGTAACTTTATTTTGTTAAGGAAAAAAAATCAGATATATTTAAAATTCTGTGGAGAAAATTCACTTATTATGGAAAGAAGAAATCTGCTGAACCTCCCCAAAATAACTCAGGCCGTTAACATTCTCCAGCTTGCCTGCACTTTTGAGGCGGTTAGTTTACTACTTTGACTCCATCTGCCAGATATACCTGGTTTCAAATAGGGTGGTATTTGCTAGCTGAATTAATGAAGAATATAGACTCTTTAGAGAAAAATATTCCATTTGATGCATTCTTTAACCTCAGTTGTTAATTATAAAATGTGGAATTAAATACATCAAGTAACACAGAGCTCTTAGATGGGACAAATCAATCCCATAGTGCCTAATATGATCTGCTGGGATGAGATATGAATTTTAAGCATCATTTTTCCTTATGAGCTACATAAAATTCAAGGGCAAGGAATTTAAACTTGGAGACATGACGACTTGCTATCAAATAGTCTAGTCTTGACACGTGTCCTGTCTTTCATAACCTCTAGCTAGAAGCAAAAGCTAATAGTGTATTCTTTATGAATATTTCCTGCACAAAGTGTCTCTTAGGTGTTTGGGTGTTGTCTTAATACTCTCAGGAGGAAACGCACAGCTGAACTGTACAGTGTCTCCTCTGGAGGGGAAGACAGCTTGGTGGTGGATTTCCTGGAGCTCACATTGAGCTGAGCAGTGGTCGGATGCGGGAAAATGAGTGAGTGAATGATCTTATGTGTGAGGACTCTCATCTCTTGGTGGGAGATGGCAGTACCACCTCACAGAGCCCTGTGAAGATTAAACCTCATCAAATTTATACAGCATCCTGAACATCAGAGTGTGGCCACAGAAGTGCACGGAGAGTAAAAAGTCTCAGTGCCTGGGGTGACAACTAGTGTACATGAAGGATAATCTGAAATCTGTGCAATGGAAAACACTGCATTTTTGGGGCAGTTGTGTGGGTTTGGGGCAAGGCACTGCCAAAGCCTGTACCATCCTCTTCTGAACACTGTGAGTTATCTCTACCCCCAAACCAAGAGAGACAGCAGAGAGATAGGATTACCATCTTAGTAATGTAAATATCTTGAACATGTAGCAATTGCTGCTAAAATAAATTATTTCAGTGTCACCGTTTTAGACTGAAAAGGACACCATTTGGAGGTGAGTAGTCTAGATTCATAAGTTTACAGAGTCCAGGAAGCTAGGAGAGCCTATACTGGATGGAAGTTAAACACCCGCAGTGCGGCCTTGAGGATGATCACAGAGCAGTTAGCGACCTTGAACTTGCGAAGAATCTGACATGGCTTTGTTCACACCACGACTGAACTTGGATGCTTCAAAGATAGGAAAATGATCTTCCCCTGTACCTCGTTTACAGGAAGTGGAAATCAGCAATTACGGCCAGAAATAAAGGGAGTCAAAGCTTTAGTTATGCTCATGTTAGACCAATGATCATACAAATACTGGTATTACAAGATGTCAGGCCGGATGGAGGGTGCAGGGATTTGACTGGACCCAGGGACCCAGATCTGACAAACCCTCTTACAGAAAAAGAAAGCAGACTGTGAGCTGTTGGGCCACACAGTAAAGAGCGTAGCTTTGTATGCAGCACGGTTCTAAAACATTGGATACTTGAGCAACATCTGGGTCCAAACCCAGATCCTGAGCATTGGAAATCTAGCTACATTGCCAATCTGACAAGCTGGATAAGACCACAGAGAGAATCCATTGTGATAGTAGATGTAAAACATTTGCTAACTGCACTGCTGTGCAAATACAAAGGTTAGTTCTTTCCCTCTTCTGGAGCACACAAAATAAAGTAAATCAACAGGAATAAAATGGGCATGGAAATTAGAAACCCCTGTGTGATTGATGCATTCATCGACTTGTGAGATATGTTTGAAAAATGTGAACGTCTAAATATTTTAAAAATATATTTTAAAAAGTATATTGCCACTAATTCCCCTGCAAGATTGCCCTTTGCTTTGAACACACTCATCCCATCATCCTTGCCACTTTCCGTAGCAGCTCTGGAGTCCTCTTTCCTGGAGGTCTTTAGCCATGCTGTCCTAGTCGCTTTGATGTTCTAAATGGATTCAAAACATTTCCCTTTCATGGTCATTTTGACTTTGGGGAAGAGCCAGAAGTCACATGGCACCAGTTGCAGTGAATAAAGTACATAAGGACGCAGTGAATGTTGTTATAAGCCTGCCTTTCCACTGGATGGTACTCAGCAGCAACATTCAGTGTGATTCATTTATTGTACCTGGTAAAGACACTCATGAAAGAGGAGGTCCAGAACTGCTTCAGAAAGTGGCAACCACAATGGAACGTGTATTCCAAGTGAGGCAGAGGATTTTTAGAGGTATTAATCATAACATGTTTTATATTGTAATAAATACTGCTGAATTTAAACATTCACCGTATTTTTTCATTTTAAAGAGAAAAAAATAGAAACAATGATACAGAACTTCAAAACAAGATAATAGGAAATTAAAAATGGTTAATAAGGATAAACTTGAGGCTTTCATAGGTAAATGGATGCAACTAGAGACCATCCTCAGAGGTGAAATAAATCAAGCTTGCATGCGTACACATCATATTGCCTCCCTAGTATAAGAAACTTGAAAAAATAAATAAGATCCAAAATCTACAGTAGCTATTATGAAAGGGAGAGAAACTGCTCACCACATATTTTGAACATGCCTCATATTCATTCACTTTTTTCTTCAATAGATAAGGACTAAATGTATGCTTTGTGCCAGACTCAAATTTAGGTCCTGGATAAAAACATGTGAACCAAAGAGACCATGCTGGAGAGTTTCCTTTGTGCAGAGTGAGAGTCTGCGATCCAATAGGTGAGCATGTAATGGGTGCTGGTAATAAGCTGTGGGAGCTACATCTAAGGAGTATTAAAGAGGAAACCCACATGAAGCCATGAAGTCAGGCAGCAGTCACAGCAAACAAAGTCCCCAGGGCAGGGATTAACTGGGTTCATTGGAGCCTCAAAAGCATGAGACAGGGCAGAAGGAATTGTGAGATGCCAGAGATGAGACAGTGGAGAAGAGACAGGGCCTCACAGGGTGGGTCAGGTGAGAGAGGCAGCCACTGAAAGCTGGCTTCACCAGAGGAACTATGCCATCAAACTTTATTATAGAAGGCTTACTCTGGGTCCGGGAAGGAAGATAAGGACAGCAGTCCTTGAAATAAAGAGTTGGGACAAAGCACAAGGACTCGCCGGTTAGGATGTGTTTTGGAGGCATTGTTGACCCAACCCTCTGAGTCTTCTTTGAAAGACTTCACTTCTATTTGCACCAACCTGGCTGCACTGGGTGCACAAGATCCTGAATATCACATTGCTGGGGTCATGATGGTGGCCTTGAAGCTTGCATGTCACCTGGGAACCAACACACTATAGAAATACAGGCCAAGCCACATGGTCCTCATGCATAAGATTTCATAACTTAGACACTGAGTTTTGCTCAGTAAGCACTGATTTTCCATGCATGTGTGTGTGTATGTGTGTATTGGTACATCATACGTGTATTGCATGTGTATTGGTACATTCTACCTGTAAACAAAGTAGAGCTCAGAGTTATTACCATAGTTTCTATGAATTCATGCTAAATGCAAGCATTGTCCTCAGCTTATTACCTGTTCTTTTGCTTAATTATCATAGTAACCAAGGGCTGCTATTATTATCCCTTTACATAATTTTGCAGAAAGTCTTCAAAACACAGTGCATTACAATCTTTCAACTCCTTCTATTAATATTGCTCAATTAAACAGTACAGAGTAAGCAAACGCACAAGAAGATATCCCAGATGTAATAAATGAGAGTGGGACAAATATGCACAATGCAGTCAGCAGCCCCGAGGCCAGAGCTGGGCTGATTTTGCAGCCAGAGAGCTCCTCTGCAGTGGATGTCTGCTTCTTTTACATTTCTGTCTCAGTGTGCTTCTTTCCCCTTCCTTTTTCTCTCCCAATCTGTCCCTAAATCTAAAATGGAATAATATCCCCAAACCAGCAATGCAGGCAAGATAAAGTAAATCACTCCTGCAAAGCACAAGGAGCTGCTTTAATGCAGAAAGTCTGTATAAATACTGGCTCTAATTATAACATTAATATGGCTGGGATCATGAAGGCAGAGACAACCGACATATGGCAAAAGTTGCAGGCCCCAGAACTGCAAATGAGAAATGCTTTCCGAAAGAGAGAGCAGGTTGCCCAGGGAAACCAGGCCGCCCTGCAGGGCCCACAGCCACAGCCAGAGTGAGGCAGCCAGGCTGGAGAAGGGAGCGAGAGGAAGCTCCCCAGGACAGGTACCATCTGGGTGGAAAGCTGCAGTCTGAACTCTATTCAGTCATCTGTCACATGTAAGGCTGCAGACATTGCTCAGCACAGGGGTCAGATTAGATGGGGTCCCAGCATCAAGGCATTTAGAGACATTTAAAAGGGATGTGCAAGTGAGCCCAACTCAGCAGGCCAACGTGCAATGGTGGAGAAAGCTCTCCTCTGGCAGGAGCACTGGTAGGTCCCAGCCATCGCAAATTCAGGTTGGAAAGAGCATACAGGGAGGAGAGGAGGCTCTGAGTCCAACTGAGCCCTTCTCAGGGTGCAAGGGAAGTGGGCACCCTTAAGTAAGGAAGCTTCTAACCCGGGATGTGAGTGCATGGTCACACGAGTCAGCCACATCATCCCCAGGCTTCCTCCATCTCCAGATCTTCCTGACCGTGTGCTAGGTCTTAGCAGGAGATGTCTCTCAGTTCCTCGCTGGAGTCTTGCAGGATTCCCTGGGAGAGGACGTTCCATTGGCAGCAGGTCCCAGCTGGGTGTGGTGGTCTAGAGATTGGAGGAGGCCAGGTCCAGTGCGGGTGTCCCCTTGGTTTCCTGCAGGACTGAGCCCCAGGGCACCCTCCAGGCCAAAGAGCCACCTGTAAGAAATAAAATTTCTTATTTAAGCAGTGAAATTCCATTTGGTGCCTTTTGAGATACAAAAAAAAAAAAAAAAAAAAAGAAAGAAAGAAAAAAAGAAAATCAAGTTTAAATGTTAATATTCAGGGTTGGAAATCCATGCTCAAAGAATTTTAAAAGGGACCAAAATTGTGAGGCTTTTCTGGAAAGCAAGTGGAGTGTGTGTGCATGCGTGTGTGTGCATGTGTGTGTGTGTGCGCGTGCGTGTGTGGTGTTGCATGCACACATGCCCTTGTGTACATGTTTTGAGAATATACATACTTTAACCGAATAGTTCCTCTCCTAGTTACCAACAACAGTGAAGGATGCAAAGATCCTAAGTGATACACATCATACACTATTGGAGGTCAACTTTGTTGAGCCCCAGAAGAATGATTAAGCATGTTGTGTTACAGTCTCAGCAGAGCAAGGTGCTTTATCTTAAGTAATTTGGTTAAAACGTGTTGCCAAAATGTCATGCAGTGTTAGGGGAATTAGGACTGCAAGTCTTTGAGACTGTATATCTGGGACAAAAATCCTATAATATGGGATTTTTATAACGTGGTCCTATAATTGTCAGATTTCATGGGATTTTGATTCTCTTTGTCCTTTTCTTGATTTTCAAATTTCTACAATGAGTCTCTGCTATTAAGAAATCATTTCAGGAAGCATTATGAGGGAGTGTGGGTTAGAAACTCCCCCAAACATTGCAGATTGGGCCCAGCTGGAGATGGAAAGCAGGTATTTGAGGTAAAATTGGGTGAGCTCAGAGAGGGGCCAAACTCTCTCTCGGGATCTCTTCTGCCCCAGTGGAAAACAATAATCAGCTACTGAATATGCACATTGATTTCTTCAGTACCCCTTTACCACGTACCTACTATTTGTCTGGTAATAGTAAATTATGTCTCTTCTTTGAACTAAATAAACCAAAATGTCATACCTGGTCAATACCATATAAGATCCATGAATGGGGAAATATGATTTGCCATTATTTCTCTCTGTGTATGGAACTGGGGATTGAATTCAGTGCCTTCACACTGAGCTGTATCCCAGTCTTTCTATAAATTTCGAGGCAGGATCTTGCCAATTTGCTAAATTGCCCAGATTGCAGTCAAACTTGTAATCTTCCTGCCTCAGCTTTCTAGAATACTGGGATCACAGTTTGGCCCCATGATACCTGACTTGGTCCACAACATTTTAATCACTTAGGTCAAGAGATAACTTCCTACCTTTGCTTTAATCTCTTCACTTCTTCCAAAACCAGAGATGCCTATGGGGCAAGCTATTTCTAGAGAGAGATTAGAGACCTATTCCTTTATTTCTTTTATGTGCCTCTGTTTACCCTTCCCTTCCCTACACACGCACACACACACACACACACACACGCACACACCCCACAGCCGTCCTGAGCTGACAGGCTCTCTGGCTAAACTCCCTCAGCCCTCAGCTGCTGTTTATTTCTTCGCCTCCTCATTTGGCTCCTGAGAGGATGTTTCAGCAGACTTTTTAGAGAAAAAGAGAAAAAATACAATAGCTCATTAAGCTAATGACCCTTAGCCAGGCTGGCAGCAAGCGAACACAGGCAGGGACAATTGCAAGGATTTCTACTGCATGATTTCCTACAAGGAGAGTTTGGTTTTTTCTTCTCTCATTTTATTCCTCTAAGCAGTGTGGAGAAGGCACTTTACCTGCATTTTTGGGAGAAGTTTTGGCTTCATCTGAGAAGCAATCACCCTACAAAATAATCACATTCAAGCAATTGATAATGTTAATCAGAGTGGAGATACACAGGCACCTCCTATGTGTGAAAGCTTCTGAGAGCAGAAATCATGGCTTTATTTTACCCTCAGTCCTGTGAAGATGGAAGGGTAGCCCTAGTGTTGCTGCTTCTAGAAAACAGAGCTTGGAGAAAGAGAGGAATCTGATCCAAGGCTAACTTCGAGGAAAGACTCAGACAGATGCCAACCTTGAGGTCTTGATCAGAATTGTTTCCCCTGAAACCACTGTGGCCTAACCTTGTACCTTCCACACAAGCATTTCAGGAAAGTTTATGTCTAAGTTTATTATCTTAATCACTTTTCAGTTGCTGAAACAAAATACCCACAATTTAAAGAAGCAAAGGTTTATTTTGGCTTATGGTTTCCTGTGGGTTCGGTTCATGGTCAGCTGGCTTCAACACAGGGCCCTCATTGTGGAAGGCTGTGGCAGAGGAAAACTGCTCACCACATGTCAGCCAGGAAGTAGAGAAAGAAACAAAGGAGGAGCCAGGGACAGGGATGCACCCTTCCAAGTCACACCCCAGTGACCACCTTCAACCAGACTCTGCCTCCTACAACACATTCGGCCATGAACTCATTCATGGATGAACCCACTGATGAGCACAGTGCCCCCAGGACCCAACCACCTTTGACACAAGACTTCTGGGAGACACTTTAGATATACACACTGACAGTAATTTTTCAGAGATTAGTGCTCAATACCCTACTATTCTCTCCCATGATCCCCCTTGTGGAGTTTTCATATCTTGACTCCATTTCACTACCCAAACTAAATAAAGCTTCTAAAAACCAAAAGGAAGATGACTTATGAGACTTGGAGCAGCCGTGAGGTCATTTTAGGATGTCCCCACCCTCTCTCCCTGGGTGCTCTTGACACTTGTGACTGGGGTAATGAACAGGACTCTAGGACTTGCAAAACCTTGTCAGTCATAGAAATCTAGATGCATTCTCTTTTCTTCTTCATTCTTCAAAAAATTTGAAAGAATTAAAAAGAATTTTTTTTTAAAAAAGTGGATGAAAAATTAACAAGCTCTAAGTAAAGCTGTGAAACATGCAGGAAGGAAGGGGAAGGTAGCACATACCTATTCAGACACAGCACACACATCTTTGCTTCCCTTGAACTGTACATTTGCTTGTGAGCATTCCACCAAATACAGGAAACACATTCATTACTTTAGTCATTTTTCTGGCTAATAATGATTGTGACTATTGAATGCCATACTATAAACTAAGGTGTGTTTAAACACTTTGTATTGTCTCAACTAATTTGTTCTTTTTTTTTCCAAGCTCATTTATTCTTAAGGATACCCTATGTGGGAGAGAGAGAGAGGGACAGAGAGAGGGAGAGAGACAGATATAAGAAGGAGGAGCAGGTGAACAGGTAGAGGAGGAGGACAAGGAGGAGAAAGAGAAGGAGGAGGTGAGGGAGAGGAGAGGAGAAGAGGAGAAGAAAGGAAAGGAGAGAAGAGGAGAAGAGAGGAGAGGAGAGGAGTGGAGAGGAGAGGGAGACTCCTCATGCTACTTGCCAAATCAAGAAACTGAGGCAGAGTCAGTTAAGTGACTTATTCAAGGACCTATAGTACTAACTTTAACTTTAGAGATGAATCCTACTTTCTAATCAAAATGTCTAAAGATAATCCCTGCCCCCAGAAATGTCATTTTCTTAGGATAAACACCACATATGAATCTGTTAAAGTCAAGCATACATCATTTCATGGAAAAAAAGAAATTCCACAGTGAACTGTGACCTCCACCCCCACCCCCAGCACTGCACATACTGATACCCCTTGTGGAAAGCCAAGATTATGCTGGCATTCACTTACTGTATTTTGTGGGTACAGTTGGACACACCTTGGTGTTTAAAATAATACTAGATATGAAATTTAGTGGGTTAATTCTCCAGGAAGAGATAAACAAACACTCCAGAAATTTCAACAAGTTATAAAACTTTGTCTCATTGACTATGTCGGCGGGCACTGTTGGAAATCTTTGGAAAGCCAAAGAGTGACTATGGGAAGGGAAGAATGTAGCTTCTCATCCTTGACAATAAGTGAACGGCTTTGCTACCCAGAGATCCTGCCCTTTGGTGACAAACTATGCCAAAATCAAACTTAAACTTGATCTGTCGAAGCTATATGAAGGAATCTACCACACTCCCTTAAAACAGCGTGTTAAAGGCAAATCAGATTTGTAAACCATTCACCATCTGCTTTGGCTGGGAATTAATAAAAAATACTTACTTCTTGGGAGGTATGGCAACAACCCAAGTCTCATAAATACTAAAAATCATACAATCAATTGTGCCGTGGTGGCTCGGGCCTGTAATCCTAGCACTCTGGGAGGCTGAGGAGGGAGGACTGAGTGTTTGAGTGCAGCGTGAGGAACTTAGTGACATAGTGAGATGCTGTCTCAAAATGAAAAAGAAAAAAATTTTTAAAAAAGACCTGGGGATGTAGCTCAGTGCAAAGCCACTGGATTCATTCCCCAGTACCAAAAACTAAAAATTAAAATAAAATAATAAAACACAAAAAAATAGTATCATCAGCTGTGATTCTTAATGCATGGATGAGGCACAACCAAAAATTTGTATCCCCCCATTCTTTCCAAATATCAAGTATCTGAGTTGTTTCTGAAGTACTCTGCCCTTTATCTAATGGTTTCTGGCATGCTCTTCACGAATGCGTTCCCATGCCACTTTGGGGGTCTAGTGAATCAAGACTAGTGATTCCAGTGAGTAGTTTCCATCTTTACACTCATAAAGTCAATAGCATTGGTAATAGAGTTTTACATACAATAGATGTCCCATGAATGCACTAGTAGTATTAGTAAATAGCTTTAGTATTGAGCTGGCTGCTCAAGATAGAAACCCAGAGGTGATACTTGTTTCCAACCTTCTTTCAACCACAAAACTATCTAATCTATCAAAAAAAAGCACAGTCATAGGAGCAATAACTTTTTACAATCCAAGAAGCAAAATTATGTCTTGTAGAATTTTTCCAGAAAATACAACTGTGAAACAAACTTCTAAAAACTACTATGTTGACTACTGTGAAATTATTAAAGCAAGATGAAAATACACACATGGTAGTTTTTCCTCCTATCCATTTAGAAATATGATTGAAAAATTTCAAAAGATACCTTCATAACAATGGCCACATTTCACAGTATTCATGTGTATACTATTTGGATTATGGATATGATATCTTGGTACTTCATTCATAATTGATGTCAGGAAATAAATAGTTGAATGAATACATAAATGGCTAAGTGAGTTTATTACTATAAACTGAATGTAATGTACATCTTGGTGCAATAAACATAGTTTTTAAAAATAGTATTTCAATGTCCATGTCTAAAATATTTTGCCATGAGTTGCTGGATATTTTGGTTGTTTAAATTTTTGCTGTCAGTGGTAACAATGAAGTAAGTCTGCACATCCAGACTTCATGTGGTAATTCCTATCTGTTATTAGAACTAGTCTCTGGAGAAAATGTAATGGCTCAAAAAGGTGAATGAAAGTATAAAGGGATTCCTGAAGCAAGCGAGGCATTCCACCATATTCAAAGAGCACAGGAGCCCTTCTCTTTCCATGACAAAGACCAGCAACAAAGACCTGGGGACCAAGAAAAGATGGGAAGTAGCTGTGGCTGTAATGATCCCAGTTCCTTCTCCTGGACTACTGCATGCATGACAGTGCTTCACTGCTGGTAGAACTCCAAGAACCCTTAGCAGGAAGTTACAGAGTGAAAGTAGTGTGCAGAAATGCACACTCATTGGCTGTTTGTGGAATATATTGCTTCCGGTTGATATGCGCATTCATGGGCCATCTATCGTAAATAAGACTCTATATCTGTTCCTCTGTGAGGCAAATATAAATATAAAACACCCTTTCTGCTCTTTGTGTCTTTTTAGGCAATTATAATCTAACTGATTAATCAAAATATACCCATGAGTAAATTAACCATCTCAGTATTTTTCTACTCTGGCAAGTTAAAATCACTTTGGGAGCATAAAACAAAAAACAGAAACAAAACACAAAACAAAACAAAAATCCCACTTCTCACCTGAGGCCAATTAAATCAGAATTGCTCGAGGTGAGGCCCCAAGTTCAGTTCTTAAAGTTCTCTGGGCGATTGTAACTGCAGCTGGGGTCGAGCAGGCCTCCTTCCTGCCACGGGGCGTCTGCTGAACACCAGAAGTGCTGGTTCCTCATGAGTGCCAGGGTCTCTGATTGGGTGAGGCTGCAGGGAAGGCTTTACAGTGGTAGTAACTTGACTTGGATCTCAGAAGATAGGGAAGTTGGCCTCAGTGCAGGCGCGATGCTCTGCATTAGTGGCAAAGAGAATGACTCCAGCAAAAGTAGGTCGGAGGGATGAGAGCAGATGTTGCTATAGGCAGGAGGGCTGGAAAAGGAATGACTTCAAACTAAGTGAACTGAGAAGAAAATGAGAAAAGACAGAGTGGGGCACCCTTCCCCTTGCAATGGTGGAGTTCTAAACTGGTAAGCTGCGGCCCACATCAGAATGATAAGCATATTTGTTTATCCCCCACCACTATTTTTCATATGAGGCAATGTTTTTTAAAAAAAAAAAAAAGTCCAGGCATTTGCTCATAAAAAGCCAGAACGGCCAATGCTGGGACTGTCTTCTCGTGGTCACAGCTGGCCACAGCCAGCTGGAGCTGTGTCTGCAGGGTAGGCATGCGCTCCTGGATCTCCTCCTCACTCACGCTGTGTGTGTGCTGGGCACATGTGTCACCTCCCTGCCCCTGGAGATGGCTGTGTGTCTCATTTCTAACTGCTCGGCACGGCCTCTGGTGGGAGGCAGCATACTGAAGAGAGAAGAGGACATCACCGCAGATCCCTGCACTCTTTGCACTTGCTCAGTAGATGACCTTGGGCAACTTTCTTCACCTTTTTGTCCTTAGGGCAGCAACCTGCAGACAGGGAAAGTGGAGATGCATTCTCTGCCAAGGCGCTCTGGACATAGTGAGGCTTTGACTACAGTGGCCTGGCTCAATTCCACCAGCACCTAGTGTATGTGTGTAATAGAGAGGTCCAGGTCCTAATGGGGAGGAAGCAGAGGACCAGAAGGTAGACAGTTCAACTCTAGTTCTTCACTGTTAAAAACAGGAAGAAAAAAGACAAAGAAAGAACCAAAGAATCAAAGGAGGAAGGAAGGAAGAAAGGAAGGAGCAAGCTAAGCATGGACTATTGCACAGTTGCACAAACCCTCTTATTTATTCTCTACATGTCTGAAAGTGACAAGGAGCTCACCAGTTACAACACACAAGGAAATCGACTGCCTCTTGAGAACCCCCAAATAGATCTGAAGGTTCAGGTCTACAAAGTGTTTAAGCACCCCAAAGACTCTGAGATGAATACTTGTGCTAGAGTCATCTAGGCACCAGCCTTCTGGCTTTTTGCTTGCTTAACACCTTGGCACTTGGAGTTTGAGCTGTCTGGAGCTCCATAGAACTATGGTGTGGCTGCCAGTTTCATAGCACAAGCGTATGCAATGAATGACATTATTTAGTGGCTTGCAAATAAATGACACAGACAAATAACCAGCAAAATTAACAACTAAAAGTGCCTTAAAAATACGGACAGTGATGACCACCAGCACTCTCTGTTGAGCATGGAAAAGCTGGAAACCTCAGACCTAGCTTTAGAGGAAAGAACAGTAAGGTTCATGAGCTCTCCCAATGGGAGGAGAGTTTCCTTTTCATTGTCTCATGCCACAACTCTCACACCTCACCCAGCGTCAGGAACACCTGCAGGGCTTGTTAAAACCCAGACTGTTTAGCCCCATCCTGCGTTTCTATTTCAGTTTGAGTATTTTTCAAAAATTTACATTTCTAAACACTACCCTGGTGTTACTGATGCAATCTGTCCAGGAACTACTGCTTTCTGTAGTCTTGAAACCACACAAAATCAGGAAGGGGCTTCTGTGTGAGTAGCTCACCCCTAGGTCACTGGTGTCTCCAGACATCGGTAGTGAAGAATGATTCTCATCAGGAGCCCATGAAATTGGGAAAGCTGGACAAGAAAATACAGCAACGATCAGCTCTTATATATGCTGTTCTCCTCACTTGTGAGTCCAAATCTTTCTCAAATGTCTCAGATACAGAACTTGTTTTTCAAAGGAAGATTTCTCAAGCTGTCACCTCCTCTCTCACGGGACCGTTTCAGATCTTCCAAATGGAATGAGTCTTTCCCATCATGAACAGTCATAGCAAATACAAGCACTTCTTATATTGCTCATCTCTTCCTGTCCTGGGTTAGTGATAGCTGCCTACATGTATCATGTTTATTATATCACTTCTCTTCCATGCCCAGAACATGTTGAATAATTAACTCTGGGCTGATTACATGGTATGCAAAAGCATCAAGCAATTTTGCTTCATATGCCTAGAAAAAAGAATTGCTGAGTTAAACTATGGCTGAATATTGACATCACATATTCAAACACATGTATACCCACACCCGTCTAAATGAAGAAATTTAGGTAGTGCCTAACTTCCCAAATGGCTTCTATATGTTGTGCATTTACACAAGCCCTGAGACATGCACTGTGTGTGTGTGTGTGTGTGTCTGAATTCACATGTGTGTGTGAATTCTTTTCTCCCTCTTTTGATGCAAGTTTTGTTTTGTGCTATGTCCCTGGGTGTTAAGTCTGTTTGGTGTGATTCTTACAGATGGCATAAAAGGATATTATTGAAATGACGTCTCTAATAGCCTGGACACCTTCCAGCACATTAAAATCATAGGACCAGATTCTTCTGACTAATTAAGTTTGAAGATAATTTAGCTGACCCTTAGTCAGGGTACAAAGAACTTCTCCAGACCATGAAGGCAAAAAATGACACATGCTTTAAATAATCTCATCTCCTGCTATTTTTAGAACTCACCATCAATTAGCATTGCTGCTGCATTCCTGGAAATGTACTTGAATTATCTGCAGCAGACACATATTAGGAAATACGACCCATCACCACTGTTGTTGATATTATGGACTCGATCCCATGCAACCACCATATATTTTCTCTATTTTCATGCCTTTATGAGTACCTGGTTTGCAAATGCCAGCGGTAGAAATTAAGAATGAAACATTTTTATTAGCAGTTCTAATTGCACATTCCATTAGCAGCTCCATTAACTAATGCAAAGCCATACAAACCATTTAGTGAATAGTAATTGATTATTAGGAAGACCTGTCTGTTATTAAAGGCAATTCATGACTTTCTTTTGCCACCTAGACTGATAACCAGAGGGGAGCAAAAGGAAAATTGAGTCACTATGATCAGGTTGATTGCCTTGCTAACTGCTTAAGGTTTTGTGCCAAGTTGAGGTCCCCTGTAGTAGCAGCCTGAAAGCAAGGAAACCACTGCAGTTTCAGGAGATTCTTTCTTGCTTGGAGCTGGGACACCTTTGGGTAGGACAGCATCCCATTGACTGTGTAACCCAGCGCTTCACACAAGTATAACAGGCACTTAGTATATATTCGTGATGTTGAATTTAGAACTCACACTCCTAAACTTCTGCTTAGTCTTCTGTGAAAATCAAAATTATGTACCTTTAAGAGTGGCATCGTCTAAGATTTAAATTCTGATGTCATTTTGTTTATTTATCAACTAGCCAGTTGGCTATCTAGTTATTTTGGGGGCTTTCCTAAATCTTTAGAGTACCGAAGAGGCCAAGCATGTCTGATATCAGAGCAAAAAATGACATTTTTCTCCAAAACATGGAATCCTCTGTGTTAGGCTAGGTTGTCTACATAGTGCCATATTTGCTATATTCAAAAAGTAATTCTCAAGCAGGACTACGATTCTCTTTTCGAAACATGTCAAGGCCGAGTTATATTACACAGTGCCTTACACCCCGAAAATACAGCTGACAGCATGTTTCAAGCAGTCCCCCTTCCTTTCACCAGAGCTAGGCAGGTTTCATTATCTAGTATTTTAGGAGCAATTATCTTTTAATATGATTCTAAAATTATTCTCAAAGCTAAAGTAAATGCTGGCGTGCTAGCCATTTTATTTCTTTATAGTGTTCCGCAACTAATAGCTGCAAAGCCACCAACAAAAATTGAATGAAAATGGAAGAAAAAGAATCATCATCAAAAGCTATGCTTTTCTTTACTCTCAATTGCCCATACATAGACACATTAATTTAAAATTATGAGCTGGAGATAGAAATCATACGAAATGTTTCACCAAGGCTTTGTTGATCGTGCAACTTCAACTCCAGCTTTTATTTTTGTATTTGTTTAGCAATTAATTCCACAGCTAACACTCTGTGGCAGGTGTCATTCAAATGGCAGAAGCTTATTGGGTAGTTAAAAGGATAAAATCAAGTAGTCATTCTACTAATCCCTTTACAAGAAAACAGCTTTCTGCATAAAAAGTAGAACTTATGTGGCCATTAGCAGATGCTACATCAAGCGACCAAAAATATACACATTTAAATTCTTAAGCACAATCTATGAACACTACACAGATGGTTTCCAAGAAACTGTACCTAAATTGATTACGATAAAAATGATCTGCTGCAATTGTTTCTGTCAAAAGGGAGAACAGAATTTGTCCCAATGTGTCGCTCTGCCCACTCACGCGGAGAACCCAGCTGCTGAGACAGATGTTGCTCTAAGCACTTTATTTTAGGGTCATTAAAATGGTTACAGGGGTTAGTCATTCACTGTTTTATAAATTGTGCTTACTAGCTGAGCTCAACAGATGCTAGGGAAACTTCTTTGTAGTTGATCAGAAACAAAGTTTCATGTCAGCTCCCCCTCTACCTTGTCCTTAGATGCAAAAATCAGGCATGAATGGCCGTGAGTGTGGTATAACAAAGAAGACTATGAAAAGGCAGACACAGTGGTTGTGGGAAAATGTTTCCCTCACATAGCTTTCTTAATAGCATGGGTGCCCACCAAAGAGCCTGCCCCAAGTGCAACCCCATCTTGAACTCTTGCAAGTGCTCCTATAGTGAGGAAAACTGGGGTCTTAGGCTATCAGGGTATCATAGTGTGCTTTAAACTGACCCAAGCTTGAACCATTGATTGACAGGCTTCACCAGACAATAAAACAGTTCTTCCTGTGGCTCAAAGAACGCTCCTCCTTGGTAGGGTGTTTCTAAGCCTTCTCAAGATCACAGACCAGTGTACCCACCATGAACCATTCGTCTTTGCTTTTGTGTCATAGTGTATTGAGATAACAGCTTAAATAGGAACAAAAAACCCAAGAATAGCATCCATATCAGCCTAATCGAGATGGGCAGATGTGTGATTGTGGGAAAGTAGCTGTCCATACATCAATGCAGGCAGTCATGCTGATGGTCTAAATGATCCTGCTACCATCTTTAGAGAACTGCGTTGCCACTGGAAATTACATGGGACACAGGCACACAATACCCTCCTGCAATATAAGAAAATGAGAAATACGGAAGGCACAACTTGCTCAAGACCAAAGACCAGCAGGGAGATGAGAGAGGCATAGGAGAGAGGAGACCCTGGGAACTGGGTTGGGAGCGATTCCAGAGGGAGGGAGTTCCGAAGCACCGGGAAGCTGAAGGCATTGTGAAACGAAGCTCAGTTTCCAGGAAAGAAAGGCAGGCAAGGATTGAGGATACTAAAAAAAGACTCTCGGCTCTGCAAAGAGTTAAACTGAACAAACAAGAATTCTAGACTTACAGCAAAAGCAGGTCAGCAGTTTGTGGAGCCTGGAACTTAGACACATAATTCAGGCTGTGAGACCATGAAAAAGGGGTACACTTTTATATGTTCAAAGTTATATGTAACCTCTTGGTAGGAGTCCAGCAAATGAAGACCTTAGAATTTAAACCCAGTTTTTATTTTTTTAAAATTGGCTTCTGCTTTTGATCCCTTGATAGAATTACATATACTTTTTCCCAACTAAATATTGGGTGGTTAATTTAATATCGCTGGAAAAGGAACTGACTTATTTGTAAGGTGATGCGATCGTTCTCCAAACTCAGTCTCCAGAGCAGTAGCATCAGACTCACTGTGATGCCTCTGTTCTCACCCATGGCCCCCAAGTCAGTCACCAAAAGGTGGGCCCCACAGTCAGTGCCCCACAAAACCTCTTGGGGGACCTGTGCACCGCAAGGATTGAGAGCCTGCTGTAAGGGACCTGATGATCCCACAGTTAGATCAATGCCAGTGACCTGCATAGTCAGTCGAAGCCAGGAATTGAGAAGCACAGCACTGACAGGAAGAAGAAATGGAAAAGAATCATTCCTAAATGACACAGAAAAACCACTTTGATCCAAAATGGAGACTCCTGGGTCCTCAGAACGTCCCGCATAAGATTCCTCGATGGCTGTCTTCCTATCCAATCCTACCGCTTCTGCCCTTTCTTGAAATTGAACCAGGGCAGTGACTAAGTGGCTACCTGCTCCCCTCCTGTGTCTGTGGCTTATCTCCTGCTGTCTCTTGCCTATTTCCACATTAATCCTGCAGGAGACACACACAACAGGTTTTAAAGGAAAAGGAATCTCAGTCATTCCACTCTCAAGGAAAACGCAACACTGGGCTGCGTGAAGAACTCTGAGAGAAGCTCAGGTATACAGAGCAGATGCTGGGTTTACAAGGCATGGGGAGGCAGAGTTCTTGAACTAGAGTCTAAAATGGAACTTCAGAAAGTTACCTTTACCTCATGGCCTCCAATCCTTTCTCATTTGTTCTCTCTGGGTCTGCTTTTCTTCTGTGGCAGGGAATGGACAGAAGGAATCCTGCTCCTTAGGAAAGCATGTCCAAAGGCCCACAGTGGAAGGTCCAGAAGAATACAAGTTTATGAACAGTTGACCAACTTGCAAATGATTCACTTGATGCAGCTAACAGTGAAGACTGCAGAGTATTGGATCTATGGGCAAGCCACCTTCAGCTTGAGTTCATGAGCAATCCCTTGGCTGTGACACAGTGTGATCCCAGGGTAGGTTGATGTGGAAATTTCTGTCATGGTAAGCTGCTGACCAGACAGTTTGAGGCTCAGGAGGGTCTTCAGATACTGGAGTTGTATTTGAGTCTAATAGGCATGCAAGTTTGCAGCTGGCCTTTCTTTCACACCAGAACGACCCAATAAACAATGGGAATAATTAGAAGGAAGTCCTCCTAAGTTCTGGGTGGGTTGCTTTGAGGCCCCACTTATTCTTTTCCAAAGCTGGTGCATGACTGAATAGAGGCCCATTATCTACATTTACCAGATGTATGGGAATGCCTTTTAACATCTCTGAGTGGAGTTGCTTCCTTTTTACTTATGATATCTCTTCTCCAGTGTGGGAAAGATTCCATTAACCCACTTAGTCAGGAGATGACTTGTTGGGAGTGCTTGTTCCCCATGTAACCACCAAGGCAAGATGCTTAGTTGCGTATTAGACATTTCTGCTTTGGATCTTACCCTCCTCTTAAAATTCTCCGTAAGCAATCTCTTATGCTGATTGTATAAGTAAGTGCACTACAGTTCTTGGGCGGTCCTTTCTCCCATCGGGGGAGAGAGGGCTCCACCTGACCTCAGCTTTCTGCATCTTGACTCATCTTCATTTATTCATCTTCCACTGTCCTTTCTCAAGGGTTTCAAGAGCTGTGCTGGGTGTGGCACAATACTGGTCTTGTGGTGGATGTTGGTTATGTGGTGAAATAGAGAGTTGTAGTCAATCTATCATGGAGTTTATGATCAAATGAATGAGATAATGAATCCAAAGACTGATAAAAGTGCTGCAAAATTCCACACCAATGCTCACTTTTATCATTGTTACCTTTATTGTTTGATAAAATATTTATTAGTGACTCTGTATAATTATGTCACGTAATCCTAGCAAGTGTGATTGAAAATAGTGTGCTGCTCAGCATGAAAGCAGAATGATAACAACAGCAACAACATGGGCTTGATCATTTTCATACCCATTTGGAGTCGGGTGTCATAGAATACACATGTTGGTCTTGTGCAAACCTCAGGTCGGGAGCTCTTGAGGGTGCCTTCCAGCCAGTCGTACCTGGAGACAGCAGGGAGTGGAGTGGCCCAGGATGTGGGGTTGGCTGCACATGACAAGAATCAAACCACTTCTACAAATGCAGAGGAAACAGCAGGGCTATGGTTATCCAGCTGTAGTTAATGATTCTCCACTGGAATGTAGCTAGTGCTAATTATTTTTTTACTTTTATTACTACATGTTTGCAGGACGTAATGATTGCGTTCATCGTGGGGAGCTGGTGCATGTACCTAACCATCTTAATTCTTTTTAGGTCCTCTTTGCCTATCCTCCCTCTCCCCTCCCCCTATCTCCTGGTCCCCTTCCCTTTGCAAAAGAGCCATCTCCCTGTTTCCTACTATCTATCTTTTATTGTGCTCTTTCATTTATTTATACTTTGGTTTCCCCACATAAGAGAAATCATGTGGTATTTAAACTTGTGTGTCTGATTTATTTCATTTAACGTTATGGTCTCAAGGTGCATCCATTTTCCTACAAATGACTCAAATGTATCCTTCGTTGTAGCAGAATAGAATTCCGCTGTGTGTAAATGCCACGTTTTCTTTATTCATTCATCTATTAGTGGGCTCATAGGCTGTTGCCATGATTTACCTATCCTGAATTGTACTGCTCTAACCATGGATATGCAAGCATCACTGTGATGTGTTGTTTTAAATAATTCTTAAAGAACATTTCTTTGAAAAAAATAAATTTTATCTAAGGGATTCATCTAGCTTTCCTGAAGTTTTGCACTATATGAATACTTTATGGGAGCACTGGTTTACCCATGCGTGGTATAACAGGGGATGTCTTCCAGCCACTGAAGTGATGTTCAAAGAAATCAAGGTACCAAGGACAGAAAGACTTAACCGCAGGTACCCCCCAGAATCTGCATCTCATTAATACACACTTCGCTGGTCGCTAACTCAAACTTCTATACTGCATAGAAGAGAAAGGAAGTATGTATGGAGGTGTTAAATTCACCTGTTTTCAAGCTCTTAAGGATTGAGATAGGATGCAGAAAACATTACTAGTGTGATGTTGCCCATAAAAAAAGACTGCCTGGGAACATTGTCTAGGAGCCATTCTTGGTGAGCATCTTAACCTTACCCTTGACCTCAACTTGACCTTGCTAGTGTCTCCTCCACATTCCTCTATCTACACATGTAAAGTCTACACGTGTTTTGTCACAAATATCCATGATGTAGCTGGTAACACACATAATGAGATCCTCCTATACATCTATTGTCTACCTTCAAATAAAGATTCTCATTTTCCCATTTTTCAAACTTTGCTAGGGCTGAAATGACATTCAAGAAACCTTATCTTAAAAAAGGAAAAAAAAAAAAAAACCAGACCCAAAATGACAAAAATACAAGATCAAAATGTCTTTGTCTTTAGGATAGGGAGGGGACTTTCCTCCTCTGTTTATTTTTGGTTCCTCTAGCCTCGAAGAATTGTTTCTGTGCATTATAATCTTGTTGAATCCTGGACTCTTCACACAGTTGATTCGGTTCTTCACAGTTTACTCTACACTTTCATATATATTAAATCACTGTACTTGCACAATATTTTTTTTGTGAAGATTTGGAAGCAGTAGGAAGATGTAAACCTCTCCCTGGTATTATTCCGGCTTGCTGAACCTCATCGACTCTTCTGAACTTGAATTTCTCTATAAAATAAGGAAGCTGGATTCATTAGAGGAGTAATTCCAAGTTGGATTGAGGAGTTATTTTTATGGTTCACTTGAAAAGACGACACTGTCACAAGATGAAATATCTTGGATAAATTCTTGGGCAGCAGATATATGTAAGGTAACTTACAGAATATGAGGATGGCAGTGGACACAGTTTGCAAGCACTAATTGTCGTAGTGCTGCTCCTCACCACAGAAATACCATGCTTTCCTCTGACCTCCATTTCAACTTTGCAAACAGCCCTCACATAGGCCTTGCGTGCTACCTCCCCACTGCATTCCCAATTCCTCAAAGGCAGCCACTGAACTTTACTGAGCTCTGTGTGGGCTCCCATACATATGTCAAGCACAGTGTGCCCTCTGCAGTAGGGGCTCAATCAGCAGTGAGTGAATGGGAATCAAAGGAGATAATTGCAGTCTTTACTTTAGAGGAAACCACGGGGCCATGATGGAGAAGCCTAGGATAACAAATTGACGTACAGAGGTGGCAGATGGTGATGAAGTTAAGCTCCAATGTGTGACCCATATTCAGGAAATATGGTGGCATAAGGGCATTGCGTTCAGACTGTTCGCTCTTTGAAACTGCTAAACAAACATAAAAAGTATGCGGTCTGATTCATCAGCCAGTGTGCCACACAAGGCACTTCTGGGATGAAAGTTCCCGCAAAGTGTCCTGTGTATTCCAAAGTGGAAGGACTAAGCAGTCTATGTGGAAGAGACCCTGTGTTTAGGGTCCTCTTTCTCTTGTACCAAGAAGGTTAAACACTCTTAGTTTAATGCAAATAATAGTTTTCATAAAAAATTATTGTATACTCCATTTTGCTCTGGGCTCCATGTGGCAAATTGAATAAAAGAGGTCAACATTGGGTTTGAGATGACCCTTAAAAACTGTTGCTGCTAGCAATGATACTGATGATGTGGATGGAGCAAGTGTGGGGACACTGGTGGGATTTGTAAGGGACCTCACAGGAAGTGATGGTGGAGACATCTGAGGCCAAAGACGAAGGTGGTGCCTGTGGTATCTTGGCCTGGGAGACTGGATGCATGGAAACAATTCCTCTTCAGGTGAGAAGATGAATTGGAAAGACACAAAGAGTGAGATCAAGGATTTTTCTGCACACGCTACTTCTGCATGCATATTGGTCCAAGTGGATATATAAAGTGGATTTTAGGGCAACTCTCTAGGCTAGGCTTACATGTCTGAACATCTTTAGCAAAGAAATAGTGTTTGAAGCTGTACATGGGTCCAGTCACACCCTGGGTAGTTTAGTAATCTAGTAGACTCTGCCTAAAATAAAATATAAGAGTAGAAAAAGGCTGGGAATATAACCTAGTAACAATGCCCCAAGTCCTCAACTGGGTCCCCAGTTTCACCCCCCACCACAACAAATACTATACAAACTCTCTCTCTCTTTATATATATATATATATATATATATATATATATATATATATATATGTGTGTGTGTGTGTGTGTGTGTGTGTGTGTGTATGTGTATGCATTTATATATTTATATATTATATATGCTATATATACTATTTTAAAACAAAGTATGAATTTGAATTTGACAGATGGTAAAAAATTTTTAAAACTGCAAGTGTATTGAAAAAATTTTTTAAAAAGTAATGAGTAACAGAAAATAAGAAAAGAGAAAATGAAATGAAGAAAGATAAAACGTATCACTTGTAAGAATACAGGTAAATCAAAAATCAATCAATCAATCAATAAATCCCAAACTCGGAATAAAAGAGCCTTTGCATTGAGTCCCCAACTAAAGGGTTAAATGACAAGCAATCAACCCACAACAGGAAGACTCAGGAAGGATACAGGGAAAGGACGCGCCCAGGCCGAGATGGCTGATGTCCCTGATGCAGGGGCTGCCATACTTGGGGGAGGCAGTGGATCCCATGCACACACGAGCTGACAGCACTGCGCGTCACAGGGTCAGTGTTGTTGCAGTAGCAGGGGCACAGTGGATCTGACCGTCCTGTGCTGTTAGTGACCACAGTGGGTGTCATCAGAGCAGCAAAGAGAGGATCGTAGTTGGTCTTGCTCAGCAATCAGGTGAGGGTTCAGGACCAAGAGTCTCTGTGTTCAGGTGGTACCTGGTCCATTCTTGGGTCAAACCTGGAACAAATCCTCTTCTTCCCATTAATCTGTACCCAGCATCCAGGGTGAAATTTATAAGAAGTTCAAATCTGATTATTATATTGTTCCAGCTAGACACTTTCTTTTTTATGACTTTGAACCTAAATAATTAACCTGTATCATTAATCTCACTCTGTGTTATTCCCCCATCTTTTTGCTGAACCCAAAGTCATCTTTCCTTTTCTTAAGGGAACTTTTTGGTTTCTGGGACCTTAAACAGGTTCCTGATCTTCCTCTTTTCCAGTTCCGGGAGTACTGACCCACCATCAGAATCCAGAAAAGGAAGCACATCCAGATGAAAGAGGCTTCTCTGAACTCCCAAAGCCCTCAATATTACCCGTCCTTTCCCTCATCAGCTCACAAGTTGCGATGGCACAGTTCAGAAAACATTGTGGAATGATCGCTCCAATTGTCTGTCCCCTTCACCTGCTCTTTCCCTCCGGAGGACAGGCTCTTGTCTCTGTCACTCACTTGTTATCTCCCGTGTTTGTGACAGAGCCAGGAACAGAATGCTGTGTTGTCTCTGCACTTTGACACTGGTCTTGACACAGACTTGGGGTGCTATATATAGGAGACTGTGGCGGACAGAGATAGAGGTGTGCAGATATTTGTTGGAATGATTCACTTGTCTCATTTTTTCCTATCAGGTGGTGAAAATAGACCCAAAGAAGAAACCAAAGGAAAGAAACTGAACTACGTAATTCTCCCTTGGAATCCTATGGGAGAGATGCTGGGTGTCGAGTTGCACACCTGGATGAGAGATGGGAGCAGGGTTCTCCGTTCATGTCACCCAGACCCAAAGCACAGATCAACCCAGACCTGTGTGTGGCCGGAGTCACCAGCCCTGACCAAGACTACTGTCCACCCATGCATAGCAAAGGGAGACAGTGCGTCATTGTGTTGCTCATGGAACTAGAATACCTGTGGAGGATCAGTTGGTAAACATGAGTGCACATCACTGATTAGCTACTTAGAATACCTTGGGAACCAACAGACAGAGAGAGGGGTGCCAAGAGGAGGGAAATGAGATTTTAAAAAGAGAATTGTGCTTTCAGTGTTTGATTATTTTTTTCATGCCCGAATCTTATAGTCTGAACAACTACTTTGAAGATGACAATATGCAATACATTAGTGCTAATTTCCTATTATTTTGTTTTGAAATTCTGTAGCATCGTTTTATTTTGTTGTTTCATTTTTAAAATTAAAAAAAAGGAATCGTGATGTCTTGTGTTTGTGTCCCAAGTCCCTAGAGAAACATGATCATTACGTACTACAGATATGTGCAAAAAATACAGAAGGGTTTCAAGAAATGGAGGGAGAGGGAGAGAAGGGGAATGAATTAAAAAATTAAGACATGAATCAAGTGAGTTAAGATGTGTTATGTACATGCACTAACTTCTCATGGTGAAATGTGGTCATTATGTCCTACAAATGTATACTAATTTAAAAAACTCCAAAATAAATAAGCGATCAGATGGTCAAAGGCAAAAGGGTATCTTTTAATGTAGCAAAAGCATTACAAATGTGCAAAATATCCCCAATTAAAT
>RJWM01006833.1:0-81767 GCA_004363535.1 Dasyprocta punctata | reverse complement strand
AAAAAAAAAAAAAAAAAAAAAAAAAAAAAAAAAACTATTTGTGCTATAATTGACCATCTTAATGTAGTGCATCAACTTGTAGATTTTGATCTTGAAATATGTGATTGTTTTGAGATCATTTAAAGTATTTATTATTCAATATTACTAGACTCCTAGGGATTTTATTTTACTTTAGTATGACCAAACAAAATGTTAGTTCACTCTTCTCATTAATAGCTATAGGAATAATTCTTGCTCGAGGTTCTGGAGCTCTCTGCATAAGCCAATTTACTCATTTCTGCCTGATATTTTTGTTTGTGTTCTCTCTCATACTATATATATGTACATTCTACTTCCTTTTGGAAAGAGAGCAAGTTGGAAAAGGGTTCTAAACTGAAAAACATCCTCCTATTGACTAGTGGTAAGACTTTAGTATACAAATAAATATTAATTTTTAGGTGAGGAAATTTTTATTTTACCACATCACACTTAATACTACATAAGATTTTAAAAAACAGTGTTCCCACTTTCAAGAAAGAGTATTCCTCATTTTAAATATCAGTTGAATATTTCTGCTTCAAATACATAAAGATATGTGCCTATGTGAAAACTTTTTCAAGTAGTAAACAGAATTTTGGCAAAAATTTAACTCATTTTCTCTCCCCAGTAAAAATATAAATACTAGAATCATTACATAGAGTAAGCTGGTTAATATTGGGATTAATCAAAGTGGAAAGTATGTAATAAATGCATATCATGGACTTACTCATAAATTGTGCTCTGGTGGTTGATTTATTACTTGTAATCTCAAAGAATGTCAGGCAGTTAAGTAACAGTGAATCACTGTGATCTATCACAGATGCAACCGTATAAAACATAGTAGATATATCATAAACATATGCCTAAGATTTTATAATGCAATTTGCTCATTAACAACAGCCAAGACTGCACAATTCAAATAACATGATTAGCAGATGAAACATTTAACAGCTAATATCATGAATTCATAGAGATTTTGTTTGAATTCTAAAACTAACACTCCTGTTGAAATCATTGACATGTTACTTAACCCAATGTAAAACATAGAAAAAGATACATTTTTGTTACAAACTGGAGGAATAGACATCAGGACAAAAACAATGGGGAATGGCTGTCCAAACAAAGAAGGGGAATGAAAGGTAAATTTACTTCCAGCTCCATCATCTGTTGAACATCTATAGATTCAATGAATACATGCTAATATGTGTATACAAATTTTTTGTTTTAACAAATATTTATTAAGAACGTGTCTTGTTCTAATACTATGGGTGATACAAAGAACTAGTATATTGCAGTAACACAAGAGCAGTTATTATTCCTCCTTGCATGGCATTTACATACTAGTGATGGAAAATACTAGGTTTGTCAAGTCCAAACATTCCTTTCAAAATGGAAGTTGTCTTATGAGATATCCCTGGTTGTTTAATTAATAAATTTGAATGATCAAATTTGATGTTTGGTATATATTATATCACTCTTATTGGAATCCTACAGATGAATTTTGACACATCAAGTTCTCTAAGAACTGTAGTAAGCAAAACTTTTTTCCTTGGTGTATTCTAGCATTTCCAAAATGTATTTGACCACAAAATCTCTTCTTATGTAAAAATCTATCAATAGCATAGGGCAAGTAACATATTCCTGAAACACTTTTGGGAAATCTCTGGTTTAATTCAGCATTCTTGTTTTATATTTGAAATAACTATAAACAATAAGACAGAACGAATGTGTAGTTAATTTTACACAGTAACTCATTAAATAAATAAGGGATAAAAAGCTTATTCCATATTTTCCCCTAAGTATGAAGTTTCCAAAGAACAGAATTGACTTTAATTTGCTCTTAGAAACAGTTGAAAGTATCATAAACAGGGATTTGTTTTATTCTGTGATCATCTAAAACACAAATACAGCTTCAGGTATTTCAAAGAATGAACTCCATAATCCATTTAAGATTTTTTAAATGACCAGATATAAAATATACTTTATATATTATTAACTATGAATATGCTTTGAATGTTAGATATGTATTACATTTTCAAATGTAGAAAATATTTTATACTAATTACATGTCATCATAATATCTTGATGTACACCTTTATTCTTATTGCTCAAAACTGGTACCCTAGCTACCTTAAAAATAGGATTTTTAACAAAAATGATTTTTATTTATACTTTTGATAGGAAAATCCCCTCAGTGTATTCATGAGTTTGGTTATCATCCTCTCATAGCACACTTCTAAGGACAAGATGTGTTACTATTCAAGAACTTTTGTTTTGATTTGCTTTTGTTCTTTCATAAACAGTTAATTAAAAAAAGTGGTATTTTCCAAATGCAAAGGTGTAAAATTAAGCGATTTTTTTGTCTTTTTGAGGCAGGGTTTCTCTATGCAGTTCAGGCAGGCCTTGAACTCACTTTCTAATCCAGACTGACCTCAAACTTGCAGTGATTCTCCTGCCTCAGCCTCCTGAATTGTGGGATTACAAGCATGCATCACCATGCAAAGTCAATTAAGCAATTTCCATTCTTTGTTTTCTGACATCTTACCATACATACTGGTCACAAAAGTTAGCCATAATTTGACGATCTTTAAAAAATAAATGCAGAAAATCAACATACAGAACAAAAAAGATGAGGATGTAAAATAGCTCAGTCACAAAGAGAAAAGCAGAAAACATTTGCTGCTTTTCAGAAAGTTCAGTTTTAACAAAGTAAGCAATAATCTTTTGTCTTGTTGAGTGTTCATTCCCCAGTGTGCTCTCTGTAAATAATTAGAATGAACCACTGAATGTCAGGATCTACTTGTTTATTCTCATTATTTTATCACTTTAAAAACCCTCTAGATGATTAGACATGCAGTATAGAACATAATTACCATTATTAGCATACTAATTGGACACAAAAATAGGCCAACTATGAGGTAGCCAACTGAATAATTTCACACTAATCAAATACCATAGTGAATAAGCCTATTGTTAAATTGACAGCTTCTATAATTGGCAATATTTTCAGTGAAATATCAGAATTTCCTTATAAAATCTCTCAAATGCTATATAATTTAGTAACTTCCTATATTCCCATTTTCAAATGCATGCATCTATCTCCATTTTAAGAAAATACTGCAAAGAAATATTTAATCATTTAGCAACTTGCTTTTTAAACAAGAGTTTAAAAAGAAGCTTATTAGCCTTGAGCAATAGATGTGATAAACAGGCAAACAATAAAGCTATCAAATTCATCATTTGTTGCTGTATTTTGTGTTTTATTTATAAATGTGTATTCTTCTAATCACAAAAGATTCCTGACAACACTGACCCTCTTGGAAATGATCTATTCTACAAAAGTGCTAGTATGATACATAGCAATAATTGCCTTCTTAGCAAGTAACGTTCTTTATGTATTTACTGCTGATGAACTCTAAATTCTCACTGCCAGAAGTATTATTTTTATTGTCTGGTAAATACAGATGATATAGACTAAATTCTTTTCTCAGTGGATTAAAAAAATCATTGTGAAAATTCAGGGTGTATAAAAGATGCTTTTCTGGGGCCGGGAGTTTATCTTGACTCACGCCTTGCCTGGTAAGCACAAGGTTGTGAGTTCGATCCCTGGTACCAAAAAAAAATGCTTTTCTTCTCTCTTCCTTGATAATAAATTTATTAAATCATCTACCTATTCAAATATCTCTAATGGCCCCCAACTGCTCCAAAATCCAACACTCATTTAAACACTACTTTTGTCTTTCTGTTACTTTTTTTTTTTCTTTTTTTGTACCGGGAATCAAACTTATAACCTTATGCTTGCCAGACAGGTGCTTATGCCACTGAACTAAATCCCCAGCCCACTGCAATATTACTTTAATAGGTATTTTGTACTCATCTGTAAATTAAAACCTCTGCTTCAATCAATCTTCCATATGTGAAATTTATAGTTTTTTATGTGCACTTTCTGCATGTTTTTCCCTTTTGGATTTTATGACCACTTCTTTTACACTTCTGCAAACCTCATTCTCTACAAAGTTGAACTCAACTCAAATCCAAAATCATCTCATGATTTTTACAACCCACAGTAGATTTTCTGTTGTTAATATTCTGCTATATGTACTATTTATTTCACACATATATATTTTCTCAGAGCTCACTGTGCACCTATTCAATGCCAACCAGATCATTTGGCATCAAAAATCAATAAAGGCTCTGACATATTTCCTTCTTGAAGCTTTTTAAGTATTGTAATATCTCACGTTTATGTTACGATTTTTCAGCAGCAATTGTGATTTTCCATGTTTTATTCCTGTTGTGTTTTCTCATATTTTAGTGCATAGTAGGTACTCCAGAAAATTTTACTATGATTACTTTTTGAATTAATTTGTTTTTCAACAATATTGCAATAACATATAATTGCCATTTGGAAACTTTTAATTATTTAATTCCACTAAACTTTCTTCTACATCATTCACTTTTCTAGTGTTGGTCAATTTCAAGTTCTGTAACAAAATATCTAAAAAGGAAAGGTATATTTTGTGTCCCAATTTTAGAGTTTCAGTCTACAGTGGGTTGGCTCCATCGTTTTGAGGACTGTGGTGAAGAAAGTGATTATAGTAGGTAACATGTGGCAGAGAAAGTTGCTCACTTCATGGTGGCTGGGAGCAAAAAGAAAGGAAGAGATGAGGCCAGAGCCCCTTGATTAGCTAACTTCATTTTGCTAGGCCCACCTTATAATATTTTATCACTTCCTGATAATTTGACAGTCTGGAGACCAAGACCTTAACACACAAAGTTTTGGTGGTGTGGTTTGGATTTGGAATGTACCCCACAGATCTCAGAGGCAAAACTTTTGGAGAGTGTTTGTATCATGGAGGTACACTACTTATTGGTAGATTCATCAGCTGGTGAGTTGAGCAGCTCAGCATGTTGTTGGAAAAAGGGAACCTGTTGGAAGTGGTGTGTACCTGAAAGCATGACCTGGAAGACTGTATTACCCTCCATGTATCATCCAATCTGCCTCTGCTTTCTAGTCTGCATGATGTGATGTGGCTTTCCAGTCTACCTCTCCAAACCTTTTCAAACTTTTCTCCATAAATGACATTCTACCATGAAGTTTAGAATGAATCAACTATAGACTGAAATGTGAGCCAAAATAAATCTCTCAACCTATAAGTTGATATATAGCTTATCATTGTTGTGACTTCCTAATGATGTGTCTTAAAAGCCTTTGGAACTGGATTAAGAGAAGAATTTAGAAAGAATTTAAGAGAAGAATTTAGAAATGCTGGCTAGAGGAGCCCTAAAGTTCTGTAAGCAGTTTGATGAGTGATACTGTTTAGAGCTCAGAAGACTAGACTGTCAATAAAAATGTATACATTAAAGTGAGTATTATGGTTTAGATCTAAATTGGACCCTAATTTGATCAAGTGTTTGGAGGGGGATTAGATTATAGGCATGCTAAAGCTGACTGGTTGAAAGAGGCAGATTCCTGGGAACATTACCCAGAATTTATATCTTGCTTTCTGGTTCCTTCCTTTACTCACTCTCTGCTTTCTAGCTACCACGAAGTGAGAAGCTGTTCTACCATGCCCCTTTGCCATACCATCCTGACTTGGAGACAGCTAAATACATAGTGAAGCATGAGCAAAAATAAACCTTTTCTCTCTTATGCTGCAAGTGTCTGGTATTTTGCCCCAGCAATAAAAAAACAACTAAGATTTTTACCTGTGAAGTGTGTTTGATCCTGATCGTGTGGTTCAGAAGCCTTTGGAACTGTCTTGCAGAAGGAGTTTGAAAAGTTTAAAGATGCAGACTGAAAACAAGTCCTATAAGTCTTTAAACTTAGCTTCATGGGAATTTCTGTTCAGAGGTTAGACCAAATGCTGATAAGAAAGAAGTTAAAGACCAAGCTCATGAGGTTCCAGTTGGGAACAGAACTCCATTTGCAATTGGATTCCAAGTCATGTGTGCTGTTGCATCCAGGATGGTCTATGAGTGGGGAATTTGCAAAGTGTGAGCCAAAATAACATTTTCCACTTATAGTCATTGGTGTAAGATATTCTGTCCCAGTGACAAGAATATAACTAAGACATTGAATTTCCTATACTCTGGTTTATAAGTAAGTTGCCCAGTTTCTTCCATACAACTATTTTTCTCAAGTCATTGGATATAATTACTTCTGATCATTCTTTTATCTTCCTATTTTATTCAATGCTTAAAGGATAGTTCCATAATACAACTCTCATTTAGTGATAAGGGGTTGAAGAAAATGAGGGTTAATAACAGGCATAAGTAAATATTTATGGCTACCTTCTTATACATCACCTGTTTTGTTTTGTTTTATTTTATTTCCACATATTTTAGTCCATAAATTTCACATTTATCTTAGAGAGTAGGTATCTATATGTATATCTTGATTATTTTTTATTCTCCTTCTCCCTGCCCAACTCACTTCCTCAGTTGCTAGATCTGCTTTCTCTACTTTCATTATTATTGTTATTGTAAGAATCAGTGAGAGACAAAGACGAGCTGAGACCACCAGGCTTGTGTAAAGACAACCCGGTGTGGAATTTATTGTTCCTGGATGAAGGCAGAGGGCAAAAAGGCCATCTGTAGGGAACAAAGAGAAATGGGCCTTTATTAAGGATTGAAAGAAGGCAAGGCACATTAGGTGGGAAGCTGTTAATAAACATCAGTTGTCAAAGTTCTCTAACTGTCATGAACCTCAGTGGGCAGATCCCTTGAGGCATCTGTTGTAAATTTTTGGGTGCCTGCAAATGTCTAGTAACCTGCAGGGTTCCTTGTCATATCTTATCTTTTTTATGACATCTTGTGTTTGCTGATGCCAGCCTCATGCTGAGCTGAGTCTCACTGAGAACAATGCTTCTGCTGGTAAGCAAGTTGGGTGTTGGAAGAGTCAGTGTGATTTGAGCCTTACAGTTATTATATATTTTTAGTTAGTGTTTGCAATGTACGATGATTAAATACAATCTGATTATTTGGCGCATGTAAATGACACATCTTCAATCTTTTTACATCTGCTTCACTCTATCCTTCCCTTCCCTCACAGACATATTAATATGGGTTATATACTGTTTGCTTTAGGGTTTGAAATACTTCACTCCAGACTCTCCTGGACTTCAGCATCTGTGTTGTGTCATCTGATGTAGTTTTAATGGTTTACTTTTTGTTTGATTTTTTTTCTGTTAGCTTTTAAGATTCAGTTATTTTTTGTTAGATATCTTGAATCCTAAATACATTGTGTCATATGTGTCATAGGGAGTTTCTCTTTTCATCATACTTGGTTGTTGTTTTGTAAGTCTCACCTACATGTTGAACTCTTTCTTCATATTCAGGAAATTTTCTACTATGATTTCTGTAAAAAAAAATTTTTATCCTAAGCCAGGAGTGGTGGCACACGCCTTTAATCCCAGCACTCAGGAGGCTGAGGTAGGAGGAGCATTGTGAGTTCAAGGCCGGCTTGGGCTACAACATTAGCGCAAGGCCGGCCTGAGCTACATAGTGTGACCCTGCCTCAAAAAAACTAGGGCTGGGAGTTCGGCTCAGTGGCTTAAGCTTCTGCCCTGGCAGGTGTGAGGTTGTGAGTTCGATCCCTGGTGCTAAAAAAAAAAAGTTTTTATCCTTGTGTGGTATCTTCTACAGTACTTTCTCTCTAACTCAAATTACACTTGAATTGTTCTTCTTAATGTTATTAGACACTCAGTGGATTGGACACAGTGGATTGGTCCTAAGTATAGGAGTATAAATCAGTTTTTAGGTGAATTTTTCTTGTTTCCTTTTCCTTTTTAATGAATTTACAGATTATTTTGTTGTAATTCACTGTAGCAACTAGCTACAGCTCTACTTGTTCCTGTTACACAACAGAACTTTCTGAAATGATAGCAACTGAACTAAAGAAACAACTCCATGAAGCTATAGAGGAAATCAGATCAGAAATAATATCTCAAGTAAAAAATAAAAGAAATGACAAACATTATGAAAGAAGCATTGTGTGTATCTGAAGAAGATCAAGATAAAATATAGAACATAAGAAAATGATGGAAACTGAATGAACAATATAAGACACAATTAGAATGCATAAAGCAGATTCAAAGGGATATTCAGGAAATTTAAAATTCCATTGAAAGTTGGCAAATCCACTTGAATGAAGCTGAAGACAGACTCTCAGACCTTGAAGACAACATGGAAGCATAGAAGCACAAAAGAAAATAACTCTTAAAAATAAGGAAATGGGGATTTAGTGCAGTGGTGTAAACACCTGTCTGGTAGGCACAAGGTTGTGATTTCAGTCCCTGGTATGAAAAACAAACAAATAAAAACAAACAAACAAACAAACAAACAAAAAACAAGGAACCTAGAAGCAACAATTCAACAGCTATAAGATGAAGCAAAGAAAAACCATATAAGATTGATAGGTGTCAAAGGAAAAGGAGGGGGCATTACAAACTACCTGCAAAGACTATTTGCACAAATAATAGCAGAAATTTTTCAAAACAAGAATCTGATATGCAGATAAGTGAGGCATACAGCACCCCAATTAACAATAACCAAAATAAATCTTCACACAAATATACAATAATTAGGACTTCAGAAATTCAGCACTAGAACAAAATACTAAAAGCTATCAAAGAAAAGAAACAGATCACAAATGAAGGAAAGCCTATCAGAATTAAAGCAAACTTCTCAACAGAAACCTTCAGGTTAAGAAGAGCTTCGAGTGAAGTGTTTCAGGTCCTGAAAGAAAACAACTTTCAACCCACATCAATGTATCCTGCAAAGCTATCATTAAAAACTGATGGAGAAATAAGATATTTCCATGCAAACAAATGAAGAAATTCATGACCACCAAACCAACACTACAAAGAGTTCTGAAAGACAATCTAGAAAGAGACAAACATAACTACAATCCCAAGAACAATGGAAAAAGGAAACCACTAAGCTGGGCAAACAATTAAACAGAAAAAGTAGAAAAACAACAAGAGAAGCATAACCTGACACTGATAAGTCAGTACCTATCCATTATATCAATCAATGTAAATGGACTCAACTCACCAATAGAAAGAAACAGACTGGCAGACTGAGTTAAGAAACAAAATCCAACAATATGCTGTGTACAAGAACCACATTCAACACAAAAGGAAATTCATAGACAAAAAATCAAAGGATGGAAAGCAATACTCCATGAAACAGAAACCCAGAGAAAAATAGGGGTAGACATTTTGTTTGCAGACAATGTGAACTTCAAACCAAGAATGATCAAAAGGGGACAATTTCAAGAGAAAGAGATTACAACCATAAACATATAGGCACCAAATATGGGAGCACCCAACTATATAAGACAAATCTTAATAGACATAAAAAAACACATAAACAATAATACAGCTATAACAGGGGACCTGAAAACACCATTGTCACAAAGAGGCAGATCAAGCAAACAAAAACTCAGCAAAGAAATAACAGAACTGAATCAAACTTTGTAGATGTGTACCGAGTGTTCCACGCAACAATATCAAAATACACTTTCTTAGCTGCACATGCATCATTCTCTAAAATAGATCATATACTAGCCAAAAGAACATGTTTAAGTAAAGGCAAAGGAATTGAATTATTTCCATGCATATTATCTGACCATACCACAATAAAATTGGAAATTAATGACAAAAACACCACAAAAAACCCATGACCACATGGAAATTAAAGAGCACTCTCCTAAACAATTAATAGGTTGCAGAAGAAATTAAAGAAGAAATTAGCTAGGCAGGTGCAGGCCTTTAATCCCAGCACTCAGGAGGCTGAGAAAGGAGGAGTGCTGTGAGTTCAAGGCCGGCTTGGGCTACAATGTGAGCACAAGGCTGGCCTGAGCTACACAGTGCCACCCTGCCTCAAAAAAAAGAAAACCAGGGCCAGAAGTTTGGCTCAGTGACTTAAGTGCCTGTCTGACAGGTGCAAGGTTGTGAGTTCAATCCCTGGTGCTGAAAAAAAAAAAAGAAAAGAAAAGAAAAGGAAATAAATTAAACAATATCTGCTATCAAATGAAAATGCAAATATAAATTACAAAAGCCTGTGGGATACAGTAAAAGCAGTCCTCAGAGGGAAATTTATGCCACTAAACACCCACATCAGAAAAATGGCAGGAACACACATAAACAAATGCTTCACCTCAAACTTCTAGAAAAAGAAGAGTAAGTCGAGCTCAAAGCCCAAAGAAGGGAGGAAATTTTAAAAATCAGAGCAGAAATTAACACAATTGAAACTAAGAAAACAATACAAAAAATTAATGAATCAAAGAGTTGGTTTTTTGAAATAATAACTAAAATTCATAAACCCCTAGCCAACCTTATCAAAAAGAGGAGAAAAAAATCTCAAATCCATGCAATAAGAAATGAAAAGTGTGAAATCACTACAGACCCTGTGGAAATACAGAAGATCATCAATACCTACTTTGAAAACCTTTACACAAATAGGTTTGATAACACAGAATTGGACAGATTCCTAGAAACATATGAATTACCAAAGCTGAATCAAGGAGATGTAAAACTGCTGAATAGCCAAATTTCAATTAAATAAATTGAAAATGTAATTAGAACATTACCAACAAAGAAAAGCCCAGGTCCTGATGGATTCACTGCTGAATTCTACAAGAAATTTAGGGAAGACTTAATGCCAGCACTCCTCAAACTTTTCAATGAAATTGAAAGGGAAACAAGTCTCCCTAATTCATTCCTGGAAGCAAGTATTACCCTATACCAAACCCAGAGAAAGATCCAACGAAAAAGGAAAATTACAAACCAATCTCCCTAATGAACATAGATGCAAAAATTCACAATAAAATGCTGGCAAATGGAATGCAACAAGTCATCAGGAAGATTATACACCATGATCAAGTTGGATTCATCCCAGAAATGCAGGGATGGTTCAACATAAGTGTTGTAGTCAGGGGTTACAGAGAGAACAACTGCATACAGGACACCAAGTTTATAACACTATTTTCTAATAGTCTTCCAGAGTTGAACACAAGAAAGTGCAGGAAAATATGTCCACAACAACCAGGATATTTAGCCGAGGGCCTGAATCCCACAGCAGTATCTTGCAAGAGTCCAGCTAGGACCCAAATGCATGACAATGCCTCCCACAAATCCAACTAGAAATTTAAGAGCTCACAATAAGGACTCACACCAGTCTGTTTGCTGTTCTGTGCTGGGAAGGCCAAAGGTCAGTGGTGGAACTAGGAAGTCTATGCCAGCGGGGTGAAGGAGCTGTGCAATAGGTTGGGGGTTCTACATGGGAGCCGAGAAACCACGATCAAAAGAAGCGGGGCTGCCCTGAAGAGCACCACAGCCATCCCCAACGGCAATTAGGTCCCGCACTCCTCCAATGATGGAGAATAGTTGAGCACAGATTAGGAAGCCCAGCGTGACAAGCTTCTCTAGCGCACAGCTTCCCCTCCGGAGCCAGGAAGCGATGCACAATGTGAGGAGCAGAGGTCCCGCAACGTGAACCACAGCCACTCTCATTGATGAAGTCCCGAGCTCGTCCAACAATAATGGCTGAATCCATATTGGGGAAGCCAGCATGCCAAGCACCTCCAGGAGAACCATTGGCTCGAAACAGCAACTCTTGAAAGAACTCACAATGCCTTGCTCTTCTTCTCCACATCTCTATTTATGCTGGCAGCTTTCTTCAGGTGGACCATCTCTACTCAACACCAGCTAAATTAATTCAGCTGGTGCTAAGTTGACCACCAGTTTTTAATCCATAACAATAAGCAAATCAATAAATATAATACACCATATCAACATAGCCAAGGACAAGAACCACATGATCCTCTAAATAGATGCAGAAAAAGCTCTTGACAAAATCCAACACTCCTTCATTATAAAAACCTACAGAAAATCAGAATAGATGGTCTCTTCCTCAACATGATGAATGTCAAATAACATAAACCAACAGCCAACATCTTACTAAATGGACAAAACCTGAAAACTTTCAACCTAAAACCAGGAACAAGACGAGGATGTCCTCTATCACCACTCCTACTCTATATAGTTCTGGAAACATTAGCCAGAGCAATTAGACAAGAGAGACAAATGAAAGGAATAGGAATAGGAAAGTAAGAAGCCAAATAATCATTATTTGCAGAAGATATGATACTCTACATAGAAGACTCCCAAAAATCCTTTGAAAGACTTCTAGATATAATAACCAAATTCAATAATGTAGCTGGATACAAGGTCAACACTCAAAAATCAATAGCATTCTTGTACACAAACAACAAACTCACTGAAAGAGAAATAAGGGAAACCACACCCTGCACTATAACATACAAAACATTGAAATACTTAGGAATCAATCTAACAAAGGAAGTAAAAGATCTACACAGTGAACTTTACATTGCTCTGAAAAAGGTAATCAAACAGGATTTCAGAAAATGGAAAGATAGTACCTGTTAATTGATAAGAACAAACATTGTGAAAATGGATATTCTAACAAAATTGTTATACAGATTTAATGCAATCCCAAGGAAAATACTACTTGCATACCTCACAGAGCTAGAGAAATCATCCCTAAAATTCATCTGGAACACAAAGAGACCTAGAATAGCAAAGGCAATTTTGGGCAACAAAAGTAAGGTAGGAAGCATCACCAGATTTGAAATTATATTACAAAGCTACTGTCATAATATCAGCATGGTACTGGAATAATAAGAGACCTGAAGATTAATGGAATAGATTAGAAGATAAAGTCACAGCTACAAACAAATTCAGCTGCCTCATCTTTGACTAAGAGGCCAAACATATACACTGGAAGAAAGTCTCTTTAACAGATGATGCTGGAAAAACTGGCTTTCCATATGTCATAAACTAAAACTAGATGCATGTCAATCATCATACACTAAACTAAAGTCAAAATAGATCAAATATCTGAATATTAAAGCAGAGACACTGAATCTGCTGGAAGAAAAAGTCAGTAAAAATCTTGATGACATAGGAGTAGGCAGAGAGTTCATGAACAGAAATCAAACTGTGTGGGAAATACTTCCCAGAATCAACAACTGGGATTTCACCTTATTAAAAAGTTTTTGCATGTCAAAGGAAATCTCCAACAGAGTGAAAACAAAACCCATGAACTGGGAAAATATCTTAGCCATCTCTCCCTCAGACAAAGGACTTGTATCTAAATCATATGAAGAATTTTTAAAAATCAGGTTCCTAAAATTCAAGGACCCAGTCCAAAAATGGGCATCTGAGATGAATACACACTTCTCAGAGAAAGACATACAAATGGTAAATAAATATATGAAAAAATGTTTAACATCAATGGTCATTCGGGAAATGCAAATTAAAAAAACACTGAGATTCCATGTCACCCCAGAAAAAATGGCCAAGATCAAGAAATCAATCAATAAGTAATGCTGAAGGGGCTGTGGAGTAAAATTGTCTCTTCTCCACTGTAGGTGGGATTGTAGGCTGGTGCAACCACTGTGGTAAAGAGTGTGGAGATTCCTCAAGAATCTAGGATTAGAGATTCCATTTCATCCAGCTACCCTGCTTCTGGGTATTTTCCCAGAAGAATTGAAAATATCATACCACAGTGATATATGTGCACCTATGTTTATAGCAACACAATTTGTAATAGCCAAATCTTGGAAGTAACTCAAGTGCCCGTCAATCAAAGAATGGATAAAAAAGATGTGGTATTTTTATACAATGGAGTATTACTACAGCTATCAAGGAAGATTGCATTGAGACTTTTATATGTAAATGGACACGACTTGAGACCATACTCATAAATGAAATAAATCAAACTCACATGTGTAAATACTACATCTTCTCCCTAGTTTAAGAAACTGAAAAAGTATATACGATCCAAAATCTATAATTAGTACTGTATAAGGGTAAGAAACTGCTCAAAGAGGAAAAGTAATGGGATAGAGGAAAGCAGGAAAGAAAGAAAGGAAAAGGAAAAAGACTTAAATTTGTTTATATGTATACATAAGACAGCTAAAATGAGTCTACTACTAATTGTATTAGTTATTGGAAAAGAACAGTTAACACTTGTATGATTAGATGAATTTTACATGTATATATCTGTTAATCTAAACAAACACTTTTAAGGTAATGATATGGAAAATTACAACAGTTATGGGTTCAAAATCAGCATAGGAAACCAATCAGCCAATTGTGAATTTAGAAGAGCCTTTATTAGCCGAGCCTGGTGGCCAAACTGCCTGGCAGATGACAGAACTGCACAGACCCCTTACAGCAGGCAGAATTTAAAGCAAAAAAACACATTCTGATTAGCATAGTCACTTGTTACTCTTGGCTAAATCTAGAACAAGGAGTTTAATCTGTAACTAACTGTGAACAATACAAAATACTTGGGTTAGCAAATGCATTGTTTTTAACATACGTATGTTCTTTCAGGGGCAAACTGACCTCATTGTACTTTCTCTTAGTCACTTTCCACACCCTGGGGTGATCTGGGGGTTAGCTTTGTGGAATTTTCCTATGTGAACCATCACAACAACCACTGTCAAATTCCTATCATCTTGTTTTGTAAACCCATACTGTTATTGTATTGGATTTGTTGTTGTTTGTCTCTTTTGCTTTTTGTTTTTCTTTTCTGTGTCTTTTTCTCTTAAATAAAAAAAAGAAATTGTCACCAACTTTCTAATTGTATTTCACCCAAATATCTGATCATCCACTGATACCACTGATTACAGACCATGAATAAGAAAATATAATCAAATGTTAGGTCATTTTTTCTTCCTAGCATGTAAAATTTTTAAAAAATGAGGCTGAACCAAAATGGTGGAATAGTGATAAGTAACAAAATGCAGCCACTCCAGGACCTAGACAATAAACTCCTGAAAAACTGAAACCTGGTGAAGAGAAGAAAAGTAGATATCTATGAACTGTGGAGGAGCTGACTGGGAAATTATAAACTATAGAGAAGCTAGACAAATGAAACACAATACAGAGAAAATAATGAAGCACAATATGACTTCTAGGTGATGGAAACTTGTCCTTGATAGCAGAAAATAGAACTCCAGATTCAAGAACTTCAAGGAAACAATAAATAAGGCCATAGTACTGATCACAGGAAATACTCATGGGTATTTTAAATGCAAAAATGGTGTGGAGTTTCACTCTGAGTCATGCCCAGAATTCTAGAGTTGAACAAGAAATCCAGTGCAGGGCCTTTTGCTAGAAAATGTCCAGTCAGATACCAGATACCATTTGGGGAAAGTGCTGGTTATTTAAGGCTGAGCAACACCCCAGTGCTGCAAAAAAAAAAAAAAAAAAAAAGGAGCTGTTAACACTGAGCAACAGAAAAACTACAAAACAACTTCACTTCAGAGATCCAAGTGTTACTTTTCCACAATAACTGGGGGGAAAATAACCATGGGTGAAAGCAATAGAGAGGGTGTAGGCTAGAAATAGACAACTTGTTAAGATCAAACTCCAGAAAGGGTTCAAGGCTCTATCTTCTATAGTGAAAAGACACACCCAGTGTTTGAGGTAAATACACATATATAAAATTCAGAGAGGAAAAATCTAAAAATATTTTTGAGGCTGAAGTGACAGGAACCTATGTGCCTTTCACTTACAATCTGTAGTCACCAATTAAAAAAATAAATTTTTTGGTACAATTTAGATGTATAAGGCTCACATTCATCACAGGGAATTTGTAACTGTACATGATATATTTTAGGTCCTCTTTTTTTCCCATTCCCTTCCCCTCTCTTGATCCCCTCTTTCTTACCTTTTTTTATAAAGCTTGGTTTCTATTTTATACTTTTTTTATATTTTCTTTTGTCATTCTTCCTTCCCATAATTCCACTTTCTTTCAAAAAAATCACTTCCCTTTTCATAATATCTACTATATATTTTGGTTCTTATTTACAATTTCAGTTTTTCACACCAGAAAGACAATGCAATATTGACACAGATGTGCTGATTTATATCACTTAAAAGTGTGATTTCAGAGTGCATCCATTTAGTTATGTGTCAAATTTATCCTTCTTTATAACTGAGTAGTACTTCAATGCCACGACCCATGCAACTCCTGAGTTCCTTGGGGTGAAGAACCATGAAAGGATGAGAAAATAAAGAAAAGACAAAGCTGGGATTAGGTGGAGTTCTTACTTTCCTGATGGGAGGAAACATACTGCTCAACCAGTGCAGCATGTTTATTTATATACTGGGAAGGATAATGTCAATTTCAGTCCCTCTGCATAGCAACTCATTGCTTGGATTGTCTAGCGGCTTTGTGTTTTTCTGGGCTGTAGCAACTTCTTCACATGGTTGGCCTGGACACTCTTATTTTGGTAGGATCATGTCTGGTTCATGCCCTAGGTTAACTTCCAGCCTCAATGGCTCCCAACATATCCATCTCTTTTGTTTTGTTGCTGCACAGGATGGGTGGTCAGTTGAAGCTGGAGGAGCTATGTTGGTGAGCTCTGTAGAAGATCTTTTTAATTTAAGTGCAGTCCAAAGGTTTTAAGTCCCTGCATTCCACAGTTGAAACCCTGTGCATTACATTAATCTGTAACAGTAGTCAGCTACCAGTGTAACTGGAATTGTCAAAAGGCATTAGTGATTTGAGTTTCTTTTATAACATATCACTTTGGCATTGTTTTATATACCTCTGGTAGTTGTTCTTTTTCTGCAGGATATTCAAGACCAAGTTAAGGTGAGTCCTGTTTTAAAAACAGTTTTTGGTTATTTATCAAGGTCAGTTAGGTCTCCTCAAGAAATGCCTTGGAAACCTACATAGCATCTCTTAGTTCGTCAGTGTCAGCCATTTGGATGAGTCATGGCCATTGATTGACCAAGTTGCTTTCTGTGAAAGCCTGGGAGATTTTTTCTCCTGGTGACTATCCTTAGGTACACCACACACTGATGATCATTTTCCTCTATATCAGTTGGATCCTGTGTCCCCCTAAGTCCTCTTGTAATTTAGAAGGGGCTGAGTCTGGCATTCATGATTGGTTTGTTGTGTAGCACTGGGATTGGTGATGTGAGTGCTGCACCCACCCAGGGGTGGAGCTGACATACAGAGTAAGGCAGGAGGAATGTGGGTCTCTCTCTCTCTCTCTCTCTCTCTCTCTCTCTCTCTCTCTCTGGCTGGTTTGCCTTGCTGTTTGGCAGCTGCCATGAGTGGCTGCCCCACCATGCCACACTGCCTTGGAGCCAACTAAGTATGGACTGAAACTCCTGAGAAACTATAAGAAATAAACTTTTCCTTCCCTAATTTTGGGTGTCAGGTATTTTGTCTCAGCAATGAGTAAAAAGTAAGTCATCCTCTGTGGTCTCATAATCCTCTTGATCAGAACATCAGGAACTCACTGAATATAGGATGCAACAACAGAGATTCTCTAATGTCCTGGGACTTCATTGATCTTTGAGGGCTATGGCCAAATATTGGATATCCTCATAGCCCATCTATCTCTCTAATTGGTGGTCTCTAACCCTCAGTTGTTGAACATCCAGAGGAAAAGATTGATAACAGTACAATATAGTAGAGGCAGTAAGCATTACATTATCATCTTATCTAAATATCAAACATCTTAGAACATAAACTAGAACCATTATTTTCTAACAACTGTGGATGTTTTAACATTTGAATACCTGTAGAATGTTAATAAACAGTTACATGCTTTACACAGAAAATTAGAAATCAAAACCATACTTAATTTTATAACATGGCAATCATTATGACATTTTCAACACACTACAGTTTGCATTTTTTAAATATAAGATACCCCCTTTTTGGTTGATCATCCCTAATACATAAAAGATTTTACCTAAATTGTTGACCTTTAGTGGGATGTATACATCATAAGTTTTTAAGGGCAGAGATCTGAATCTGAAACAAAACTTTGTCAACATAAACAATGTGTTTTACATTTTTGAATACCTGTACATCTGGAGGCATGAATATACAAATATGCCATGAGGTTAATAACAATCTATCATAGCCATATAAAACTTTTGTATGGGCATTTTTAAATAAATAACCTTATTATATTATTTCTTTCGATGATGACCAATGTGAACACATTACAATAATGTTTTGATAACTTTAGTTGTGGTGTCTCCCATAAGGCTATGGAGATCATTGGGGCCTCTGATCAATGAACAAGAACTGGTTAAAACTTTTACCAGGCAGCTGCTTTTTCATTCATCAATTGGAATCTTGTCCAACAATTTCTCCCCACCCTCAGGGATTTTGTTTAATCATTTTAACAATTTTTAATGATTTATTAAAGATTCAATCATAACATTTACGATATTATTTTTAAACAATGAGAGACTCTGAAGTTATGATAAACAACAATGTGCATTACATTTACACAACCAATTTTAGCATCATTTGGACTAACGGAGAATCCAGGTAGATGCATGCTTTTTAAGTCTATTACCCAAATTAAATTTGATTAAGTGATCCAAAAATGTGAAAAAAGAGAAAAATTGTTGAGCTTGAAATAAAAGGAACAGCTGTTTACAGAATGGACAAATGGACAAACATGGACAGGCAACCTGTACAGATTCAAACAGACATAGAAACAAGCACAGTGTTGTTGGTGTCCACAAGAACTCTCTAAGTTCCTGGGGGCTATTTCACTCCTTTTTGCTGAACCAGATCGCTTCTTACATTCTGTGTCCTCAGGGTTGGAACACCTGCCACCTGAAGCACCTCATGCCCTCAGGGTGTTTCATAGGTGCTCTGTGCCACTTGGGCACTCCTGTATGGTTATTTCTGCTTTGAGCTCCACACGCATGAATGATCACTAGCTCAGTGACTTCCAACAACTGCTTAACAGACTGGACAAACAGACAAACAGATACACAGGCAGGCTAACAAAGGTCTTACACAATCAGAGTGCGCTCAAATAAATTTTAAACAAATTGAATTACAGTAATTTTTTTGACAATCATAGAATTTGCAATGGTAAACAGACTAGTCAGATTTATTGTAGGTCAATTAGCAGAGATCTCATAAAAGGAATTTGGAAAGTAAAAAATCTTACCTATAATTAAGATATAGTTTTGTATTTTATCTTAATACTGACAAATTTTTGTGTACCCCTTTTTCATTAAACTTTCAGTTTGGCTATCTCTATATATTCTTATATATTTAGACCTTTGGTTCTTGTTTTTAGTTACCATCTCTTGGGCATCCTGCATCAATTCCTTCAATTGGCTCCAGGTCTGGTCTAACTTGATCCTTGTCTATCAATTGTAGTGTGGTTTCTGAGTCATCACTGTTGGAGGACTGAGCACTAGCTTCTTGAGAGGTGGAATCAACTACTTCTCTGGGTTCTGATCCACAATACAGCCAGACAGCATTCTCTGGCACCCAGATAGGTCATTTAACATTTCCTAGAAAAACATAAGCATACCCTCGACCCCAAATAAGCACTAGACTGGGTGCTTTGACTGTCCAATATGAAGATCTTTCCAAAGGACTCTTCTTAGCCTTTATTTGAATGCATTATCTTTTTGCTGCTGTAGTTTCATCTTCACTAGAATTTAAAAATTTTAAATAATTATACTGCCAAGTTAAATCTATTATGAGGTGAACTCTCCCTTTTGTTTTCTGAAAATTTAAATTGTGAGCAAGTTTATTTTTAGACCTGAGTATTATAAGGAATTTTTGCAGTAAGGTATAGAGAAAAAAACTGCATTTTGTATTTAGGCACGTTAGGCTCTCTCTTGCCATCATGACACACAGGTTGTGCTCCTGCTCTGACCTAGAGGCCCCGCTATTGTTGGGGATCTGAGCAACAGTACAGTGCAAACTTTTTTTTTTAAATTTTATTTTAAAGATAGTAAAATATAACAGAATGTAACAAATAAAGTCAATCAAAACAAAGCAGTAGGAGTGGTACAGAACTTCGAAGACCAATAATATGAGTACAATAGCTACTATAACATACCTTGCTATCTTCAAATTAGCGGACCATTCCAACAGGTGTAGTACGATTGAACCAAAAGCAAAACGATACAAAATCAATAAAAACAGAATATAAAATAAAGGAAAAAAAGAGAAAAATAATAACGATCAGAGTAAAACAAAATGGTGAGAACCACATTGGGCCTCGAAGATCAGACAGAAGAGAATCCCCCATGTCTGCAACATTGCCTACTGTAATCATACAAAGAGACATTCAGGGTGCCGTTCAGAGGCCTGCATAATCTATGAAAAAACACTAGTGTCTAGTTGCTTTATGTACCTTAGTTGCCATCAATTTAGCCAGACCTCAGAGCCAGCAGCTTGCTTACCCGGGTGGGGTGTCCTTGATTCTGAGCCCGTGCGCCGGTGCCGCGTGGTGCCGGTGCGTTGCGGTCTGGTTGGACCGGTTCTGGTTCTCCTCCGGGGTGGCGGAGTCCCCATCCCCGGAAGGCGGATCAGATCTCCCTTGATGCAAGCTGGCGCCGTGTGGCGCCGGCATGTTACGGTCCGGTTGGACCGGTTCTGGTTCTCCTCCGGGGTGGCGGAGCCCCCATCCCCGGAAGGCGGATCAGATCTCCCTTGATGCAAGCTGGCGCCGCGTGGCGCCGGCCCAGTGCAAACTTTTGATGCATAAAGTATATGCACAGGCGATGGGAAAAAGCAGGGTGGCTCGGGCAGGTCAGGGCCATGTCCCACCTCTCTGGAACCATGTTCTACCTTCCCAGCCCCACGTCTAGTGCTGCGGTGCTGCCAGCAGAGTTTGTTCCTCAGCACATGGGAGGCAGTGCTGCAAACACCAACTGTGTGGCACAGGTCCCACTTCACAAGTGAGGCCAGGCCAGGCCATCCCAGGGAAAGTTATCTGTACCTCATTCCACTTATATGTACTTTTAAAGGCAAAATTCTGAACTGGTTTTAGACCCTGATGGCTAGAAATAAAATTTTGGCTTGTCTTTCTCACCCATTGAAAGAAGTCTCCTCCACTCCCTTGTGGCTACTATTCTAAAATGATCATAAATTTGTAATTCAAAAGCTAGGCAGTTGCATGTGACAGCAAAGGCACTCTTTGTGTCCCTCCAGGTTAAATCAATTCAGCACTTTTTCTAGGGAGCAAACATTGTTCATACCTATAGACCATAGTTGTCACATCCAAAGGCCATGCCACAGGCCAATGGCATTGGGCAATAACTGAAGCATTTGTTCCTGTGTCTAAAAGTCCTTTAAATGCTTTTTGTTTAATTGTCAATTTTAGCTCAGAGTGATCCTGCTTAATCTGTTGAACCCAGTAAATATCAGAAGATCCAAAACCCTTAGATACCCTCTATTTATAGATTTTCCAATTTTTGTCAAGGGAAGAATAACCAATTAAACAATATAAGACTCTGGGGAGATTCAAACCCTGTTTTGAGTAGACTGAACCATAACTTTTGTTTGACTATTTTAAAGTCTCTCAATATGAAGCAGTGCAGAAAAAATGAGAGTGAGAGAGATAACGAGGACACCTTTAATGCAGAGGGCATGGGAGAGCTTTAGGAGCGGGGTGGGTGTAAAAGCTCTCAACAAGAATGAGGGAGTTAGTTACCTTTATCAACTTTGGCTGGGGGAGGAGTTTGGGGAGGTGGGCAAAATGACATATTGACAGGTGATTTGAGGGAACATCTGCCTGCGCAAAGCAGGAGACAGAATGATTTACTGGGGTGTGGGGGTGGATGCTTGGGGGGTTGTGGAGTCTTGGGATTGGAGAGGGCTCGGTGCAGGCGCAAAAGGGAGTGGGAGGTTTATCTCTGGTATGAGAAGGAAGACTTGCAGTTTACTCTTGGAGAGCTAAGTTGTTTCTCTGGGTCCAGTACCAAGTTGAGGGGATGCTAAGCCTCAGGCTAGCAGAACCTATCAGTCCCATCTTTTTGATTTATGGGTGAACAGGTACAGCGTTCATCTTATACTACTTCCTGCTGGAGAGGGACATCATAGTGGGGGCTCCTGCAGTTGCCGGGATGATGGGTTAGGCCCATGTAGAAGCTGGTGCCAGGGGTCTCAGCCAGGACAAGGAGCTCTCTGGTAGTGAAGTTCTGTATCCTGAATGGAAGAAATTTTGTGGGAAAAAAGTTTAAAAAGACAGGTATCTTTAAGTAAAACCATGATGAGTAATATGAGAGGTCCCATCAAGGGGAGGAGATAGGGGGCCTTGCCTCTCAGAGACCAGATAGAAAAACCTTGTCAGTGATATTAATGTTGCTGGAGAGAGGCTCAAATATTTGCTTAAGGAGAGAAGAAATGGAGAGCTGTGTTGTTGGGAACAGGGTGAGACCCAGGTTATTTAACCTTTTGTGATGTTATTTGGACTTTAGTAGGGGACACCTTGTGTTTGTAATTTGAGAGAAAGTTGAGAAGGGTAGCCATAGGTTGTATAGTTAGAGCATAGGATGGAGGACAGAGGAGAAAATATCTATATATTGGAGAAGAGTGCAGGTTTAAGATTGAGAGCTGAGAGGTCAGCAGCAAGGGCTTGGCTGAAGAAGTGCAGATTGTCCCTGAAGCCTTGAGGTAGGACTGTCTAGGGAAGCTGTGTAGATTGAAGAGTGTCTGGATTTGTCCATGTAAAGGTAAAGAGGTCTTGGTAATCAGGGTGTAAGGGAATAGTGAAAAATGTATCTTTAAGGTCTAATATTTGAAAGTGAAGTGTACACAGAAGAATATGAGACAACATAGTGTAATGGTTTGGCACCACCAGGTGAATAGGCATTACTGCACTGTTAATACTCTGGGATCTTGGACTAGGCTATAGGAGCTGCTGGATTTGAGGACAGGGAGAATAGGGGTGTCATAAGGAGAGCAAGTGACTTAGAAACCCATTTGCTAACAAGTTGCAGATTATAGATTTGAGATCCCAATGATGTTTAGGGGCTACTGGGTATCGGGGAACAGAAGGGAAGACTGAGGGGTGTTTGAAGCGAATTAGCAGCAGAGTAACAGGCAGCGCAAATGGGATTGGAGGTGCTCAGACTGTAGGGTCAGTGAGGGAGGAGAGAAGGGGGAGGGGGTGGCGCATGACTGTTGGGATTGTAGTATGAGAGCCATGGGGAGAGAGATAGTGAAGAGAAATTGAGCTTTTGGAGTGAAATTTTATTAAAAAGGGGTATAGGACAGGTTGGGATAATAAGACAGTTGTGTATAAAGAAAAGGGTTTGGAATCTGCAGGGAATAGGTCTTGTCTGGGGAGGTCATGTATGTTGGCCATCAGTTCCCACAACAGAGACTGCAGACTGGGGACATCAGCCTGAAAACTCAGGAAGAACACTATGGGTGGCCTCCATGTCAACAAGGAAAGAGAGAGTTTTACCTGAGATGTCAAGCGAGACTCAGGGCTCTGAGAGAGGTACCTTGGTGCAGGCCATGGGCCCCGAGCCCTGTCAATCCTCTTCAGCAGCAATGCTGAGCAGATCAGCCAGCGATGAGTCCCAGGCATCAGTGTCCTGTCCTGTGGGGGTGGGGAAGGTGATGACTTATCTGCTCTCTGGCAGAGAGAGCAGTCGCATTTCCAGTGGCCCTCTTGGTTGCAGATGGGACCGGTTCCTAGTTGTGGCTGCAGATCAGGGCAGGCTCATGTCCAGTGTCCTTCTTCTGCTGCACTTGAAGCATGGTGGGGAGGGGCTCAGGTTTTTAGATTTATTTCTCTCTGGCCTGTGCTTGAGCCCCGAGTGCCAGTGCTGCAGCTGTAGCTGCTGTGGCCAGAAATTGGCCTTGGAGTTTTAACCTGGAATATAACTTTTTTAAGGTTGTCCTGAAATGTTGTTTTATTCTATTATTGAAGACAAAGAAAGTCATATCTAGGAGGTCTCCCTGGGAAGATTGAGGACCAAGGTCTGACTTTTTGAATTTAGTTTGAATGTTTGGTGTTGTTTGGGAAATAAGATAGAAGTTTAATGTATTGTTGAGGGGAAAGAGTGGAAGTAAGAATAATATAAAGATCTTTGTAGATAGGATCAAATAGTGAATTTAAGCTTTTTAATATAATTGTATGTGTTAGCAGCTAAGGATGTTAAATGTTGGAAGATATGTGAGACATTAGAGAGGGAAAAAGGGACATGAATGTGGATGTTCTCATCTCACAAGGGGGAAAAAAAGATAGGGATAATGAAGGCTATGAGTGGGCGGGGTTGTCAGATGGCAGCAAGAGTGAGGGGCCACAGATGGCAGCGAGAGGGAGGTGTGAGAGCTGGCATGGCGACCCTGGGGTGGAGGAGGGGCAGGAAGGGAAGGGGTGGGGGAGGAGGAGGAGAGAAATAATGAAGGACTACTGGGGGAGGCAGGAGTTGGAGGCAAAGACGGGGGCAGAGGAGAACAAAGGGAGCTTGGTATGGTGGGGGTGGGGTCAGAGAAGGAATTTTGTCAGGTAAGGGTTTAGGCAGTGTGGAGCAGGCCAAAAGTATTTGGGCTGCTCCACATGCCTGAATGAGGGAAGGGGCATGCCCTGGGAGCAAGAAAGGCCTGAGAAGATAAGAAACCTGACCATCTGCCTTTAAGGTAGCAAAGTTGTGTAAATCACAGAGTAAGGCAGCTGTTACCAAACTTAAGCCATCTAGTAGTAAACTAATTTGTAACCCATGAGGTGCCTCTGAGACAAGAGCGAGCTGTAGGAATCAAAGGTTACTAAGCGAGTAGTCTCAGCAGGCACCCGAGGGGAGTGTGTTTTGCAGGGTGGGAAGTAACTGCCCATTGTGATTGAATTGGAGGTGAGCCAAAGGGCCAAGGCCCAAGTCACACTCCTGGAAGGTGTCATCACCCCTGCTGGGAGTGTGAGACAGAGAGAGATCCCCAACACCTATGTCCAGCAGTTGTCACTGGTGGGACAAAGCAGGGGGGCCTGAAGGGTGAGGACGTGGTCCCGGAGGATGTGGGAGGGAATCCTGACGCAGGCCTGTGATTTATGAGACAGATACCCTGAGCGAGAGTAGGAGCCCGGCTCACCTGTGAAAACCTGAGATGTGAAGGCTGGTGTTGAATGGATGATGCTGGCTAATGACAAATGCAGAAATCTTCCAGAAGAGAGAAGAGAAAGAATGAAAGAGAGAGAGAGAGGCCCTAGGGTAGGGGGTGCTCAAACGGGGGGATAGGCCCCCCAGGAGCAACGGCCCCCATCCGAGTCAGGGAACCGTCCGTTTGATTATTTTAAAGTCACTCAATCTGAAGTGGTGCAGAAAAAATGAGAGCAAGAGAGATAAGGAGGACACCTTTAATGCAGAGAGCATGGGAGAGCTTTAGGAGCGGGGTGGGTGTAAAAGCTCTCAACAAGAATGAGGGAGTGTAGTTACCTTTATCAACTTTGGCTGGGTGAGGAGTTTGGGGAGGTGGGCAAAATGACATATTGACAGGTGATTTGAGGGAACATCTGCCCGTGTAAAGCAGGAGACAGAATGACTTACTGGGGTGTGGGGGTGGATGCTTGGGGGGTTGTGGAGTCTTGGGATTTGAGAGGGCTCGGTGCAGGTGCAAAAGGGAGTGGGAGGTTTATCTCTGGTATGAGAAGGAAGACTTGCAGTTTACTCTTGGAGAGCTAAGTTGTTTCTCTGGGTCCAGTACCAAGTTGAGGGGATGCTAAGCCTCAGGCTAGCAGAACCTATCAACCTTGATTTCCCCTTGCAACATTGAGTTCGAGGCTGGCTTGGGCTACAATGTGAGCAAGGCCAGCCTGAACTACATAGTGTGACCCTGTCTCAAAAAAAAAAGGAAATTTATCAAGCTGTGTGGTGTCAGTGTATTGAAAACTAAAGTTGACTTACAAAAGCAAAAAAGACCTAAATAAACATAGAGTTATATTAATCGTGAATTTGAAACAAGTACCCATGAAGTAAACAATTTTGAAAAACAACAGAGTTTGAAAATTTACACTACCCGATATCAAAACCCACTACAAAGCCATAGTGAGACAATGATATGCTGGAGTCAGCCTATTATCAGCTCATGAAAGCCAAATATTGAATTTTTAGAAGTTTTAAAACTGAATTGCTGCCCTATTCATTATTCAAAATTGTCTTCTGTGAGAGTATTTTGTGAACAAAAATCAGCAAACCAAAAATCAGGATCATGTTACCTCCCTAAACACTAGGAGCCTGCAGGGTCAAACTAGGATGTGCCATTTCAGGGAAGCTGTCTGAGCTGTAGCACACCTACTCTTTGCCAGGGCTGTTGCAAGGCCTGCTGGAAGTTTTTCTTCTGTAACAGGTAGGCCTTCCACATCAGTTTTGAATTTACGGTGAGTGGCCCAATGATACCATCGTCTACACTTTGGACAGATAGTTGAAGGTTTTGTTGAAGGTACAGAGAGTGGCTGTGCTGCCCCTACAGGTGCAGCAGCACAACTTTGGACAAAATGCCCCCTCCTTCTGCAACAAAAACAAGTAGCTTTGTTTTTTCTCTTTCTTTAGGCTGTTAACTGATGACCTGAGTTATTATAATTTGTCTCGGACTACTGGGGATTCGAAGTTTAGTAACAGAGTAGATATGTAGAAAACCCTCTATGTATTTTCCCACCCTTCTTTTAGCACCAATTGCAAGGAAGATGGAGAAAATGACTCTATTCCCTTAGAGGTCAAAATTTTAACCTATGATGTTTCAAAATTTCTCTGAGCTGAAAAGGTGGGGAGAGCTTCTTGTGGCTCAGTTAAGGTTATCTTGGTGTCTGTTGTTCCACCACATTTTCCCTGCTTGGGACTCAATTTTGCAACAGTGCCTGGAGCCAATTCCACTGTGGTTGTCTCAAGAAGCTTACAATTATTAAGATCCTGTCTAATCCAGAACCACAGAAGGAATGTAAATCCTAGAATCAAGCATGCAACGAACAGTTCCTTATACATCTGCGATTCTTTCAAATATGTTTGTCCCATAGTTAGCTGATATATATATCTCCTTTTTTTTTCTTTTTTGAAAGGGATTTTTTACAGGCCTGTTTATAACTGGCCCTAGAGAATAAGGGAGCTTCAATGCCCCACTCTTTACACCTGATGAAGCTAATATCAATGCTCTTCAGTGATGGCTATTGACCTATATCAATGCACTTCTCCCCTTAGTTGCACACACATGAGAAGTGTCCCTTCACCCTCAGTCTCTTACCCTGTCAGTCCATGTTCAGGCACCATATACCCCCACCTAGGTGGCTCCTGATGTTCTTGGGGTGAAGGACCATGAGAGGAGGAGAAAATAAAGAAAAGACAAAGCTGGGATTGGGTGGAGTTCTTGCTCTCCTGATGGGAGGAAAGGTACTGCTCAACCAATGCAACATGTTTATTTATATACTGGGAAGGATAATGTCAATTTCAGGCCTTTTGTCTAGCAACCCATTGCTCGAATTGTCTAGGAGCTTGGTGTTTTTCTGGGCTGTAGCAACTTCTTCACATGGCTGGCCTGGGCACTCTTTGTTTTTTTGGTAGGGTCATTATCTGAGTCATGCCCTAGGTCAATTTCCAGCTTCAACGGCTCCCAACACATCAATGTATTAAAAAAAAGTCTTTTTTAACCATTTGTCAGTTGATGGGTATCAGTGTTGTTTACAAGTTTCAGCTATTACAAACTGTGTTGCTCTAAATATGAATGTGCCATGACGTCACACTGTGCACCTGGGCAGGGAAACAGGCAGGGGCTAAGTGGAGGTGCTTTCCTGAGCCTGAGGTGTGCAGACTCAACTTACCCCCTGCCCACCTGACCTCACCTCAGCCTGCCTCCCTGGCTCCCTGAGCTCACAGAGTGCAGGCCAGAGGCCAGGACAGAGGCTGGGGGAGACTCAAAGAGGGAGGGAGGGCACAGCTGGGGGCATAGAGAGTGTCTTTATGAGGGAAGTCCTGTCCGGTCTGTTTGTCTGGCTCTCACGCTCAGCTGCTGCCCACTCTTATGGGGTCTTTTACAAGGGGCTGACTCACACGCTGCTCATCTTCTTTGATCTGGCCTGGTGGCTGCGCATCAACTTCCCCTACCTCTGCATCCTGGATTCCATGATGCTTAAACATGCACCTGCAGGTTCACATTGAGATCCACTGAAGGCCATCCCCCCCACACACACAAAGGCATCACCCTAGGCTCACCACTGCAAATAACAGGAAGCATGAGGGACAGAGGAGGGACCCTTGACACATCCAAGGCCAAAGTGAAGGGGAAGGGAGGAGAGAACTGGGACAGACTGTCACACAGCCTCAAGAGGAGCACACAGAAGGGGAGCTCTTGGCTTATAGATTCCCCTTCCCGGCTGCACACGCCTACAGTTGACAGAAATGGAAATGCGTAGAGCGAGGTACTGTCCTCGGAAATGAAAGACAATCTGAGTGAGACATACCTCCTGCTTCCCACTGGTGAAAGGGCGGTTCTGTATTTGAAGGGATCCATGGGAGGAAATTCAGCACTGTCAGCAGTTCCCAGCAAGGCTGTGGGTCTGTTTCAGGTTCTTGCATCTGTCCCTGTGGGAAAATGCCTTGCTGTGCTGTCCCACAGCATCAGGGTAGCCATGCTGAGGAACTGGCAAGGAAGAGGCCCCGGAGTCATGGACAGTCACAGAGGACAGTGCTCCAGTGGAGAGCCCTGGGTATCAGCGCAGCCAGGCCACTAGCAACTGTGGGAAGAGAGAGTTTCCAAGGGTGAGCTGGTGAGGGCTTTTCCAGAGGGGCCAGACTCTGAGTTGGAACTGTCCTACCTGTGTTCCCTACTGCCTGATTCACTACCTGCCCATCCTCGAAGCCTCCTGAAGGATGAGACAAGATGTGACCACACCGACCAGCTAAAGCCTATGCTTTCAGAGCAGATGACAGAGTACAGGAACATGTTTCCAAGTATAAATTGTACCTCAAGTAGTCTTCAGATAACACTGGGATTGTTGGCTGTATGACCTTTGACATTAGCAAACCCAGTAGGACATAGTTAAGGTACAAGTAGAACAATTACTTTTATACTATTTTTGTAGCTTAGGGGCCGGGAATTTAGCTCAGTGGTGTAAGCGCCTGCCTGGCAAGCGCGAGGTCGAGTTTGATCCCCGATACCAAAATAAATAAATAAATAAATAAATAAATAAATAAATAAATAAAGTGGCTTAATTTTAAAAGCTGTTTCTAGAATGATTTTTTTTTTGCATTAAGTCAGGATGCAAACAGTGCAGCCATTCAGTTCCTGCTTTGCTTTATACAGATAGAGAAACTTTATAAATCTAGTACAAACTTGCTAAAAGCTAGGTAATGCAGGAGGAAATTTTTGAGCATGTTTTAAATTGTATTTGAAAGACAAGAATCGGGAAACCCTTTCAGAATATTGATATATCCAGTATAATATCAACTGAGAACATGGCTTACCACGAAGTTCGTTGTCTCTAATACCCAATTTAAAGGGCTACTGTCCCAGATAATATCTGCCTCTTCAGTTGTCCTGTCACCAAATGGAAGTGGATCTTTGTAAGGTTTATCTACTGTACTTTTATGAAGCCTTGCTGAGTTCATTGTGAGCTGTTACTATTTCTGCGTTTTATACAGTAATTCTGGTCTGCAGCAAAATTTGTTTTCTCATACTTCTTTCTACTTGAAATGCAGTTTCAATGGAGGTTCTATGGTGAAAGTTACAGTATTAAATTTAGAATAATTTTGTCAAACTAGGATTCCTAGCAGTATTGCCCTAAGTATAAAGGAGCTTGACTCTGCTGTACCTCAGCTATAGAGAGGCAGATAAAGTATTTTCCTTTACAGAAGTTCACAGATGCAAGGAGTTGAGGTTTCGTTTTACTCTAACACTTCTGAAGTAACTTGTTGACAATTTTAATAAAGGTCATTTAAGACTGTTAAGCTTTTAAGGACTCCGAAGGTGAAACTTAAAATAGTCATTTTGGGAATTGTTGCATATATCAATTTGTATTGTGTGTTAAATTATTTTGCCGTGTGCTATTTTAATGTTTTGGCAAAATGGAGAATTAAAATCTGTTCTTTAGCATAATAAATATGTCTTATTTAAAATAAACAAATAAATAAATAAATATGAATGCGCATATATTTTTGTGGTATGATGCCTTTAATTCTTTTGGGAAGATACCAAGAAGAGGAATAGCTTGGTCAAATTGGACCTCTCACTGTAGCTTGTTGGGAAATCACCACACTGATTTCCACAGTGTTTGTACCAGCCTACACTCGCACAAACAGTGGAGAAGTGTTCCTTTTTTCCACAACCCCTCCAGCATTTGTTATTGGTTGATTTCTTGATGATAGCCATTCTTTCTGCAGTGAGATGGAATTTCATCATTGTTTTAATTAGCATCTCTTTAATGATCAGTGATGCTGACCTTTTTTTGTATATTTATTTGTCATTTGTATTTTTTCATCTGAGAAGTGTGTATTCATCTCGGATGCCCATTTTTGTATTGGGTCTTTGAATTTTGGAGGGTTCTTTGTTTCAATTATTTATATGTTTTAAATATAAGTCATTTGAAAGTCAACTTGCTAAAGTTTTCCCCCCCACAATGTTGGCTGTCTTTTCAATCTGTTAGTGATTACTTTTATCATGCAAATAATTTTTGTAGCATGAAATTCCAGTTATTGATTCTTTTCATTATTTTCTGTGTGATCGCAGTTTTGTTCATGAAATATTTGCCTGCATCTATGTCTTCAAAAGTTCTGCCTATTCTCTCTTCCATCAGATTTAATGTTTCTTTTTTTAATATTTGGACCTTTAATCCATTTCAATTTTGTCTTGGTGCATGGTCATACACATGAATCCAATTTTAATCTTCAGTGTGTGCAGAGCCAGCTTTTGCAGCACCATTCATTAAAGAGGCTATCTCCCAGTGAATGTGTTTGGCACTTTTGTCAAAGATAAGTTGACTTCATATGTCTGGAATTGTTTCTGCATCTTCTAATATGCTCCATTGATATTCAGGTATTTTTTTCCCATTATCTTGCTCTTTTTATCACAATAGCTTTCTGGAACAATTTCAAGTCAAGTATTGTGCTGCACCCTGTGTTGCCTTTGTTGTGCAAGAGTGCCTATCTTATTGTAGATCTCTTCTTTTTCTAGATGAAATTTAGGATTGTTTTCTCTAATTCTGTGAGATATGCTATTGGAATTTTGATCAGAATTGCATTACATCTATGTAAGTATGGCCATTTTAAGTGTATTGGTCCTTCCTACCCAAAAGCAAGAGATGTCTTTCCATTTTCTAATATCCTTCTCAATCTCCTTTTTCAGAGTACTGCAGGTTTCAGTGTTAAAGTCTTTTACAATCTTTGTTAGACTGATTCCTATATATGTTATTTTTATGGAAGCAATTGTGAAATGCATTTCTTCCCTGATTTTCCTCAGTGAATTTGTTATTTGTGTACAGGGCGACTACTTATTTTTTCATTGTTGACTTTGTATCCAGGTATGCTGCTGAATTTGCTTATTAAATCTACCAGGTTTTACTGGACCTTTTGAGTTCCTCTATGTAGAATATCATGTCATCTGAAAATAACAATAAGTTAACGTCTTCCTTTCTTATCTTTATACATTTTATCGCTTTCTCTTTTCTAATTGCTCGCTCTAGAGTTTCTAGGAGTATGCTGAGTTAAAGTGGAAAATTGGACAACTTTGTCTTGTTCCTGATTTTAAAGAAAAGCTTTTATGTTTTTGTCCATTTAACATTATTTTGGCTGTGGTTTTTTTGTAGATGACATTTATCCAATGGAGATTACAATTGCAGCAATTACAATTTTCTGTAGATTTACTTTTTATCATGAATGGATGCTGGATTTTGCCTAAAGTTTTTATGCACTTACTGAGATGATCATACAATTTTTTTCTTGACTCTGTTAATATGGCATATTACACTTATTGATTTATGTGTGTTGAACCATCTCTGCATCCCTGGGATGAATCCTACTTAGTCATAGTGTATAATCTTCTTGATGCTTTCCTGCACTCCGTTTGCCAGTAACTTATTGAGGATTTTTGCATTTATGTTCATTATGGAAATTGGCTTGTATTTCTCTTTCTTATTTGGGTCCTTCTTTGGTTTTGGTGTCCAGATAATGATTGCTTCCAGGAATGAATTTGAGAGCATTCCTTCCCTTTCAATTTCACTAAAGAATTGCAGAAGTAGTGGTGTTAGGTCTTGTCTAAATTTCTTGTAGAATTCATCAGTGAATCCTGAACTTTTCTTCATTGGTAGGTTTTTAATTACATCTTTGATTTCATTGATTGATATTGGTTTATTTAGAATTTTTATATCTTCTTGATTCAGCTTTGGTAATTCATATGTATCTAGAAATCTGTCGGTTTCTTCTGCATTTTCCATCTTATTAGCAAACAAGTGTTAGAGGTGGGCTTGGTGGTGCACGCCTTTAATTCCAGCACTCAGGAGGCTAAGGTAGGAGGAGGGTTGTGAGTTTGAGGCCAACTTGGGCTACAATGTGAGTGCAAGGCTGGCCTGAGCTACAAAGTGCAACCTTGACTCACAAAACTAGGACTTGGAGTTTGGCTCAGTGGTTTAAGTGCCTGCCTGTCAGGCATGAGGTTCTGAGTTTGATCCCCAGTGCCACAAATACAAACAAAAAAACAAGTTTTATAAGTAGGTTTAGATGATCTTCTGGATTTATGTAGAGTCCATTGTGATTCACCCTTTTCATTCCTAATTGTGTGAGTCTTTCCTTTTCTTTTTTTTGATAAGGTTGGATAAGGATTTATCCATTTTATTTAATCTTTCAAAGAACAAACTCTTCAATTCATTGAGTTCTTGTGATTTTTTATTTTGGTCTCTAATGCATTAATATCTGCTCTGATCTTTTTAAAAGAGAAATTAAAAAAACACAGAGAAAACAAAAAACAAACAAAAGAAACAAACAACAATGCAAAAAAATAAAATGTCAAAGCAATAACAATATTATTTCAAGACAAGATGATAGGACTTTAACAATGGTTTTTATATTGCATATTGTTATCTTCAAAAGATTTGCTCAGATTACCAGATATAGATATGCAAAATTGATTGAACAAAATGAAGACTAACTGTTCCTTCCCTTGAACTAATAGAATTAGTTGTAAAATTAGTTTACCTATCTTGCATACATATATATTTTTTTCCTTTTCCTTTCCTTCTTTTGTCCTTTCCCCCATCCCATTTGTTCTTTCCCGTTATCTGCTCTGATATAATTTCCTCCATTGCACAAGCTTTTGCCTTAGTGTGCTCTTTTCTTCTAGAAGTTTGAGGTTCATCATTAAGTTGTTTATATGTACTTGCTCTGTTTTCCTGATATGGGAATTACTGCTATGAATTTCCCTCTTAGGACTGCTTTCATTGTGTCCCATAAGTTCCAGTATGTTGTATTGTCATTTTCATTCAACTGTAATTTCATGTTTAATTTCATCTGTGACTCATTGGTTGTTCAGGAGGGTACTATTTGATTGCCATGTGTTTGTGAAGTTATTGTGGTATCTTTTGCCATGTGTTCCCAATTTCATTGCACAATGGTCTGATAATATGCATGGAATAATTTCAGTTGCTTTGCATTCACGTAAGCATATTCTATGAACTAATATGTGGTCTATTTTGGAAAATGCCCTGTGTACCCGAGGAGAATGTGTATTGTGATTTTATGGGCTGGAACACTCTGTACACAACTACTAAGTCCATTTTTTCAAAAGTTGGTACAGTTCTAATATTTCATTGTTAATTTTTTTGTCTAATGAATCTGTCTTTTTGTGACAGTGGGGTATTGAAATCTCTCAATACAACTGTATTAATGATTATTTGAATTTTCATACCCATTAGTACTTGTGGTATGTAGTCAGGTGCACTGGTATTTGTTGCATATATATTTATGATTGTTATCTCTTCATCTTAGATAGCCCCTTTATAAGGAAATAGTGATTTTGTTTATCTCTCTTGATCATTCTTGGCTTGAAATTCACTTTGTCTGCAAATAGAATAGCTATTCCTGCTTTTTTTTTCTTTGATTCCTGTTGCATGGAGTATTGTTTTCCATCCTTTGATTTTCAGTCTGTGAATTTTTTTAATTAAATGTATTGCTTGTATGCAGTACATTGTTGGATCTTGCTTCTTGATCCATTATGCCAGTTTGTGTCTTTTGATTCATGAATTGAGATGATTAACATAGATGGTTATAACTGGTATGTACTGATTTAGCTATGTCGTGTCACTTTAATGTTGTTGTTTCCCTCTTTATTTTTTCTTCCTCTGTTTGCCTTGTCTGTTGGTTTCCTTCTGTTGAGGATGTTCACTGAGTTGTAGTCCTTGTTATCTGTTTCTAGAATGACCTTTGAAATATTTTGGAGTTCTTCAAATTCAGAGCAACTTAGGTGAATCCTGGCATCTGGCAAAGAGGGCCCCCCCTACCCTTTAGCTCATACCCTTCTGAACTTCTCTTTTCAACCCACTTCCTGACCAAGGCTGTTTCCCAAGGATGTGTCTCACCCTGTCACTCTGTCAGATGCCAGGATTAACCCGAGTTGCTCTGGATTTGAAAATCTCAGCAGTGGCACCCTAACAATTAACTTAGAGCTTGCCAGAACCTGCAGGCAGCATGGATATGAGCAGGGACACATCTTCAATTGGACACAACCCCAGCCATGTAGCTATCAGAAGAAAACAACAAATTCAAAATAATGGAGAAAATAAATTTCATTTCATTATATTTTGTTTTATTTTGTGTATATGTGTGGGTTGTGTGTTTTTCTTCTTTGTTCCTTTCCTCTTTCTGCCTTAATAGTTTATTGAAGGTTAGGAGGCTTTCTTCTGCCCTAATGTCCTGCTTATTTTTAAATTTGTTTTTCTTATTTCTACTTTATATTTCTTCCATTTTATGATATTTGTCTCTATATCCTTTTTCTCTGAATTTTCTATATCATTTATTTTTTCTCCTTTTAAAATCTTCTATATCTTGGCAGTTTTTCTGTTACAACTGTATAATTTTATACACATTTGTGTACTTATCAATAGGATGCTTTGACTCATATAACTCTCCCCCTCACACCACAGAGTTTACAGTTTTAAATTTTTCATCCTAAATTCCATAGTTTCCAACACATTATATCTTTACTAGTACAGTGATATCTTGGTTCATGAACTTAATTATTTCCACAGTTCTGATTTCAAGCTGAATTGGATGAGGCCAGCATCAAACTTTCCCATAAGGTCTACACCAAACTAAAACATTAAATTTTATTTGGTTCTCATCCAATTCATCTTGTAACCAGAAATGCAAAAAGAATTAAGTCTGTGAACCAAGGTACAACTGCACAACCATGACACTTTATTAACCTCTAGATGCTATAGCTAGTTAACTCTATAAAATTACTACTGAATTATTTTCTGCCATGAGTGGAGATACAGGCATAACACTCAGTATATATTACTTGTGAGTCAATAATACCTGGACTGTCATAATTTTGACAATACAAATGTGGATATATTCTCTAGGGTTAAGGGGAGTACATATGTGGTTCTTATGGTATGTTAATATCCATTTTTCCTTGGATGATACTACTGTATCAGATTTCCTTGATAGTACCAGGGTGCTATAAGTGTTATGGATTGGTATTCTCTGTAAGTCAATCTCCAGATTACCTTTGTGATGCTAACAGCACTACTATATATTTGTAGAAAACTTCTTGTTGAGAAAATCACACTGGATCCTAACCTCTGACATTATACAAGGTGGTTGGATCTTGGGGCAAATGAAAAAGATTCTAGTTAGCTATGCTCAAAACATATCAGTAAAAAGATGTAAAGATAACTCTTCCTTATGCTAAAAACAAAGACTTTACACTATAATCATCCACAAATATAAGCACAGAAAATAGAAACATTACAAGACAAGGCAACACAATGTTTTGAAAACAACCCAACTCACCCAAGGTCTATCTATGGGGCATAGAGGAGGAGAATAGCATAAGCCACACACCCAGATCACTTAACATGTTAACAGAAGAGGCAACAAAATAGACTAAAGAAGTACTCAGCAGAATCACAGAAAATAAAACTACATGGACAATGGAATTAATGACCAAAATGATCTAAGAATATTCATGAGACACTAACAAACAGCTAGAAGAACTAAGAAAAGTAACACAAAGCATAAATGACCAGTTTAGTGAAGAATTAGAGTTCATAAAAAGGCATCAATCAGAACTTTAGGATATTAAAAATTGTATTGAAAATACGGGCTGCAGAATTATCGAGTTTGAGGACAAAATTTCATAACTAGAAAATAATAATGCCTTCAAAGATCAACATCTCAAAGATACCTTAAAATAATCAAGAACTTGAAAAATGAATCCACCACCTGCTACATCATGCAGATGACTAATCTAAGAATAACTATTTTACATGAAAAATCAGAAGACAGAAAAATGATGCAAAAATAAAACCTATTAAGAAAAATAATGGCAGAAATCTTCCCATCTATAATGAAACAAATAAAGATAAACATAAGTTGGGTATATACAATCGCAAATATCCATCACAAAACTCAACATCAATTCATGATAAAAATATAGAAGAAAACAGCTATAGGAGGACTGTCCAGCAATATGACAAAGGTCCTCTTTTCAAACAAATAGCCAACAAAATATTAAATGGAGAGCAGTTGAAAGATTTTCCCCTAAAGTTCGGAACAAGTAGAGGGTGTGTGTGATCAAAACTGTAATTTGGTTTATTTCTTGAAACACTGCTACATCAATTACACAAGAAAAATAAATAAAATATATATGGATATGAAAGGAAAAACTTAAATTATTGTTATTTTTCACCACACGAACTTCTATTTAGAAGACCAAAAAAAAAAAACAAAACTCCATTTAAGATTCTACTGGAATTGATGACCAAATTCAGTATCTTGCAAGGGTAATAAGTCAGCACTCAGAATCCAAGAGCACACATATACATCAAGAACAAACTCATTGAAGGACAAATTAGTTAAACAATGCCTTTCCCAATATTAATAAAAATTAACTCTACCCAACTTCACTCTGAAACAAACTGTAGGCAGGAGGATCAGTGAGTCAGCAGAGGCAGAGGTGGCAGCACTGGAGGTGCTGGAAAAGAACAAGACCCCTTTTAACCCATGACAAATGCCTTGAGGCAGGGATATAGTATTTAAGCATCCTTGTGCCAGCATACCAGAGAGTGGCAGGTGGGCACTACCCTCATAGGGAGGTCAAAGTGGCACCAAACACTATTTGGTGTCAGAGATAAGTGCAGAAAATCAGCCCACATCAAACTACACCACTTCTGCATTGCATCAAGTAGTGAGAGAGACAGAGATGTGCCAGAGGAAGTGCAAAAGTGGAGGTTATGCATGAACCTGGAGGAGCTAACTACTAAGGGGACTGGCAGTAGCCTGGGACTGTTTTTGTCTGTGGAAGGCACAGCAACTGGAAGAACAATGATGGCACAGAAAGGGTAAGAAGCGGGCAGACCGGGCCATACTGGCAGTTACTGGCTGAAGATTCTGACCCTAGCAGTCCACATCTGTAGGACAAGATCAGTCACATATCCAGCACAAATTCTACTTCAAGCTTGGTGGAAGTACCAAGCAATTTCAGGCTCAATAACTTGGACACTACCGCAGAACTGTGGACAACAGAGTAATTGCATTAATATTTTTTAAATCTTTCTTTGTCTTGCTCTAACTTTTCCTGTCTGTTTTTTCTGTTTTGTTTCTTTTTTGTGTGCTTAGATTTTTAGCTTAATTTTTGTTTCATTATATTCATTTTCTTTCATCTTTTCCATATTTCCCTTGAATTTATGATTTTTTTTCATGTACGTGAACATGGTCTCTAGTCTTCCTGGTTTGCTCTGATAATGTTTTGCTTTCTCACCTGCCCTCCAGTTTTTCAAAACTTTCATGATCATCCATTGTTCTCTAGCCTTGCTGCTACTATATTTCTCTTCTTTTATCTAACTGCTTTGTCCCCTATCCCTCTTACATTTCCATATCACAGGGTAAAATAACTTTATCAAAGAGAAACACTTTGCACATAAAATCTTTATTTATGTTGGATTTTGTTATAAAACTGTAGGTCTTGCTCCTATGGTTAAAGGGACCAAATTAATAGTTACCATAGATATCAGTTTCTAGACTGTGATTGATACTATTGTTGTTGATAATTGTACTACTGTAGCCAGGATATCATACCTGCTGTAATCAGTTTTTCTCTCTTCTATAAAAAAATGCTATGATTGTCTGGGATCATTGCATCGCCATAGTCCAGTACCAAGGGACTGAGGGCTAATCAAAAAAGAGCAATATGGCATCTGTAATAAATTTACAAGGTAAGCTCTTGTGACAGACACAAACACAAAAAACTCCTAAACCCAGAAGTCTCCTCTGAAGAACAGATATTTCCCAGGGAGGCCTTGATATTAGTGGTAAAGTTATCTACTATAAGAAATTTGCAGGCATCAATACAGAAAAAAAAAGAAAGTGAAAAGACTTCCAGTTCACTGAATACAAGTCCAATGAACAAAGAAGCATAAAATGGAAGATATCCATCTGAAATTTCTGAAACAATGGCAGCAGATGTTCAAAAAGAGATGCAAGAGACTCTGATGGATATCAGTCCAAAAATATTCTCCCAGGTTAAAAAACAGGGATAATGATCATAATGAAGGACTTCCTCAGCAGATCTAGGTTAGACATAGATAAAAATCAAAGAAAAGTATGGGAAAATGATGGAAAGCATGAATGCTCAACATAGGAAAGAAATGAAATCCATGAAATAGATTGGAAGAAATGTTCAGGAAATTAAAAATTGCAATATATGTTTGCCAAAACACATGAACAAAAGTGACTACACAAGATCAGACCTAGAAGACAGTATCATAGCTAGAAATCATGAAAAAAACGATCTCCTAAAATAATAAGGGAACATGAAAAAATAGTCCAACAGCTTCAAAATGATGCAAAGAAGAACAACATAATACCGATTGAAGTTAATGAAAAAGTAGGAATCAACACAGAAAATGTAAAATACCTTCACAGAAATAATGGTAGAAAACTTTCCAAGAACAAATGAGGCATGAATAACTCCAATCCATTAGTTTGAAGATAAATCTGTACCAAGGCATATAACAATCAATATTCAAGAAATTCAGTGCAAGAAGAGAATAATAAAACCTGTTAAAGAAAAGATGCAAGTCACCTATAGGGAAAATCTATCAGAAACATAGCAGACTTCTCAATGCCCTTAAATCAAGGAGAGCTTGCAGTCTGAATTATTTCAAGCCCTGGAACGAACAAACAAACAAACAAAATGACAACAACAACAACAACAACAAAAACTTCCAACAAAGATTTATGTAACCTTCAAAAGTATCTTTCAGAATTAATGGAGAAATAAGATACTAACATGACAAAGAATAATTGAAGAAATTCATGATCACAGCACCAGCTCTATAATGTATTCTGAAAGATATTGTAGAAAGTGTTAACAATGTGCATAATACCAGGAGCATGAATAGCATGAATCCACTATGCAGAACAAGCAATTAAACAAAGGGGAAACACAAGGAACCAACAGAAAATAATACCACAAGGATAAGACAATACACATCAGTTATAAGCATCAATGTAAATGGACTCAATTAACCAATTAAAAGAAACAGACCTCAGAATGAATCAAGAAACAAGATCCAACAATATGCTGCATTTAAGAAACATATTTAATTGAAAAACAAATTCATAGACTGAAAGACAAAGTACAGAAAATGATACTCCATGCCACAGAAACCTGGAAAAAAGTGGGAATATTCTATTAGAGACAATGTGAACTTCAAGACAAGAGAGATTTAATGAGATACAGAAGGTCACTACATTCTTGTCAAGGGAAAACTCCAAAAAGAATAGATAGCAATCATAAACTTATCTGTACCAAATATGAAAGTACCCAACTATATAAAACAAAATTAATGGACATGAAAAATCAAAGAAGCACAAACACAAACATAATGGGGGCTTTCAATACACCACTATACCAAATGGATAGATTAACAAGGAAAAAAAAGCAACGAAGAAATAGCAGAAACAAAACAAAACTGTGAACAAATGGACTTAGGTGTCTACAGAGTGCTCCACCACACATCAGAATTCACATTCTTCTCAGCTAACTCATGAGATGTTCTCTAAAATAGACAGCATACTATTCAATACAATGTGTTTAAATAAATGCAAAGGAATTGAAATTATTCCATGCATATTATTTGATGTAAGTACAATGAAATTGGAAATTGATTGTAAAAAAACCAATAAATCTGTAAACATATGGAAATTAAATAACACACTACTGAACAACAACAAATGGGTCACAGATGAAATTAAAAATATATTAAACAGCATCTACAACTAAATGATAATACTGATACAACATACCAGAACATATGGGCCAAAGTACAAACAATCCTAAGAGGAAAGTTAATACTGGTGAATTCTCATATCAGGAAGAAACAAAAAGCTCAAATAAACAACCTAATATTGAATCTCAAACTTCTAGGGAAACAAAAACAAACAAGCCTGAACCTTTTATGCAGAAATAAATTTAAAAGATCAGAGAAGGAATTAGTATAATTGAATCTAAGAAAATAGTACAAAAAATTCAGTGAATCAAACAGTTGGTTCTTTGAAAGTTTAAATAAAATTAATAAACCCTCAGCCAACCTTATTAATAAAGGAAAAGAAAAGACTCAAATTCATGCATAGAAGAATGAAAATGGTAAAATCAATAAAGATCCAGTTTAAATTCAGAAGATCATCAATAACTACTTTAAAAATCTTTATTCCCATAGGATGGAAAACACAGAAGAAATGGACAGATTCCTAGACACATATGAATAACTAAAGCTGAATCAAAAGATATAAAATTTCTGAATAATCCTGTATCAGTTAATGAAACTGAAAATGTAGTTAAAAACTTACCCACAAATAAAAGTACTAATGGATTCAATGCTGAATTCTACAGGAAATTTAGGGATGATTTAATTCTAATACTTTTAAAATTTTTAATGAATCCGAAAGGGAAGCAATACTTCCTGACTCATTCCTGGAGGCATGTATTACTCTCCTAGCAAAACCAGAGAAAGACCCAATCAAAAAAGAGAGCTCAAGGCTAATCTACCTAATGAACACAGATACAAAAATTCTCAATACAATACTAGTGAACAGAATTCAGCAAATCATCAAGAAGTTTACACACCATGACCAAGTGGAACTGACCCCAGGAATGGAGGGTCGGCTCAACACATTCATATCAACAATTGTAATACACCATATCAACCAGAAAAAGATAAAACTCGCGATTATCTCAATAGATACTAAAAATGCATTAGGCAAAGTCTGACACCCATCGATGGTAAAAACCCCTACAGAAAATTGGAATAGATGGTCTTTATCTCAGTCTGATAAAAGCCATCTATGGCAAACCAACAGTCTACATTATGCTAAATGGTCAAAATATGAAAGCTTTCACTGTAAAATTAGGGACAGCAAAAGCATGTTAACTACCATGACCCTTATTCAATATAGTTGTTGAAGTATTAGCCAGAGTAGTTAGACAAGAGAATAAAATAAAAGGAATGAAAAGAAAAGAAGTTAAATTATCATTATTTGCAGATGACATGATACTCTACATAGAATATTCCCAAAAACTGTTCCAAAAGATTTCTAGACTTAATAACCATACTCAATATCATAGTGCATGCAAAATCAATGCAAAATTTTTTATTGTAAATTCAATAGCATCCCTGTGTGCTAAAAATAAACACATTGAGAGAAATTAGGGAAATAAGACCTTTAACAATTGCAAAACAATGAAATCTAACAAAAGAAGTAAACAATCCCTATATTGAAAAATACGGTACTCTTCAGGGCTGGGAGTTTGGATCAGTGGCTTAAGTGCCTGCCTGCCAGGTGCAAGGTTGTGAGTTCAATCCCCAGTGCCGAAAAAAAAATGAAAATAAAAGAAAAATACAGCTACACTCTGGGGTACACTCTGCCAGGCTTCCAGGGACCAAGAAGCCTCGGCCCCCACCTGGGAAGGTGGAGGCTCCACCCACACACCACAGGCATTCTCCCTCACTGGCTGCAAACAAGATTCACCTGTACTAGGTCTTGCAACTCAGTGTGACCCACCAGGGGAACACCTGGTCAGCCTCACAGGACACAGAGCCACATAGGCTCTAGAAGAAAATGACAAAATGAAAGACCAAGAGACAGTCTCAGTCCCCCAGCCCACTGAGAACAAATTCAAGAGACACTGAAATGGAAGACAGTGGGAGTCACACAACTGAACTTTCTGAAATGATAGAAAATGCAGTAAAGAAACAGCTTGAAGAAGCTATAGAGAAATTCAAATCAGAAATATTCTCTCAGATAAAAAATGAAACAATCATTATTAAAGAAATGTGTGTATCTAAAGAAGAGCAAGATAAAAAATAGAAGAACTTAAGAAAATGATCGAAACTTTGAATGGACAATATAAGACACAAACAGAATGCATGAAACAGATGCAAACAGAAAGGCAGGAAATGAAAAATTCCATGGAAAGTTTGAAAAACCACTTAAATGAAGCTGAAGATAGAATCTCAGATCTTCAAGACAGCATGGGAGATCACGGCCATGAAAGAAAAGATCTCTTAAAAATAGTAAGGAACCAAGAAACAATTCAACAGCTGCAAGATGATGCCAAGAGAAATAACATAAGATTAATAGGCATAAATGAAAAAGGGGTCAATACTAATGACCTATGAAGAGTTTGAGAGAAATAATAGCAGACAACTTTCCAAACAAGGGAAGAGAATCTGAAATACAGGTAACTGAGGCATACAGAACCCCAATTAATCATAACCAAAATAAATCTTCAACCAGATATATAATAATAAGGGTATCAGAAATACAGCACAAGAAAAAAATATTAAAAGCTCTCAGAGAAAAGAAACAGATCACCTATGAAGGAAAGCCTATCAGAATCATGGCACACTTCTCAACATAAAACTCTAAGTTAAGAAGAGCTTGGAGTGAAGTATTTCAAATCCTGAAGGGAAACAACTTTCAACCCAGATTGAGTACCCTGCAAAACTTACTTAAAAATTGACAGAGAAATAAGATACTATCATGACAAAGAACAACTGAACAAATTTATGACCACCAAACCAACACTACAAAGACTACTGAAAGACACTCTAGAAAGAGACAAAGATAGCCACAATCTTAAGAATAACAGCAAAAGGAAACCAATAAGTAAGGCAGGTAGTTAAACAGAAAATGTAGAAAACCAACAACAGAAAGATATCATGACAGGGATAAGCCAGTACATATCAGTTTTATCAATCAATGCAAATGGTCTCAACTCACCAATAAAAAGAAACAGACTGGCAGAGTGGGTTAAGAAACAAAACCCAACAATATGCTGCATACAAGAAACACATTTCATTCAAAAGGGAATTCACAGACTAAAATTCAAAGGCTAGAAAAGAATACTCCATGCAACAGAAAGCCAGAAAAAAGGGGTAGCTATTTTGTTTGCAGACAATGCAAACTTCACACTGAGAATGATCAAAAGAGATAAAGAAGGTCACTACATACTTGTTAGGGGAAAACTTCAACAGGAAGCGATTACAATCATAAATGTCTATGCACCAAATATGGGAGCACCCAACTATGTAAGACAATTCTTAATAGATATGAAAAAGCAAATAAAGAATAATACAGTTATAGTAGGAGACCTTAACACCCCACTGTCACAGAGAGACAGATCAACCAAACAAAAAATCAGCAAAGAAAAACAGAACTGAATCAAACTTGTGAACAAATGGACCTAGTACATGTGTACTGAGTATTCCACCCATCGACATCAGAATACACATTCTTCTCAGGTACACATGGGTCATTCTCTAAAATAGATCATATACTGGTCCACAAAACAAGCTTAAGTAAATGCAAAGGAACTGAAATAATTCCATGCATAGTATCTGACCATAACGCAGTAAAATTGGAAATGAATGACAAAAAAACCTACAGTAACCTCATAAACACATGGAAATTAAATAATACACTCCTAAATAACCAATGGGTCACAGAAGAAGTTAAAGAAGAAATTAAACAATATCTAAAATTAAATGAAAATGCAAATACAAATTACCAGAACCTGTGGGATACAATGAAAGCAGTCCTCAGAGGGAAATTCATAGCACTAAACTCCCACATCAGAAAAACAGAAAGAACACACATAGACAACCTAATGCTGTACCTCAAACTTCTAGAGAAAGAAGAGCAAGTCAAGTCCAAAGCCCAAAGAAGGGAGGAAGTTATAAGATTAGAGCAGAAATTAATGCCATTGAAATGAAGAAAACAATACAAAGAATTAAAGAATCAAAGAGTTGGTTCTTTGAAAGAGTAAATAAAATTGATAAACCCCTAGCCAACATAATCAAGAAGAGGAAAGAAAAAACTCAGATTCATGCAATAAAAATGAAAAAGGTGAAATCTCTACAGACCCTGTGGAAATACAAAACATCATCAAAACCTGCTTTGAAAACTTTACTCACACAGATTCGATAACACAGAAGAAATGGACAAATTCCTAGAAACCTATGAATTACCAAAGCTGAATCAAGAAGATGAAAAGCTACTGAAGAGCCCAATTTCAGCTAATGAAATTGAAAATGTAATTAGCACCCTATCTACAAAGAAAAGCCCGGGCCCTGATGGAATCACTGTTGAATTCTGCAAGAAATTTAGTCAAGACTTAATGCCAACACTCCTCAAACTCTTTAATGAAATTGAAAGGGAAGTAAGTTTCCCTAACTCATTCCTGGAAACAACTATTGCCCTAATACCAAAACAAGAGAAAATCCCAACCAAAAAAGAAAATTACAGTCCAATCTTCCTAATGATCATAGATGCAAAAATCCTAAATAAAATAGTGGCAAATAGAATACAGCAAGTTATCAGAAAAATTATACATCATGATCAAGTGGGATTCATCCCTGGAAGGCAAGGATGGTTTAACATATGCAGATCAATAAATGTAATACACCATATCAACAGGGCCAATGACAAGAACCACATGATCATCTCAATAGATGCAGAAAAAGCTTTCGACAAAATCCAACACCTATTCATGATAAAAACCTTACAGAAAATCAGAAGAGATGGTCTCTGCCTCAACCTGATAAAAGCCATATATCATAAACCAACAGCCAACATCTTACTAAATGGACCTAAACTGAAAACTTTCAACCTAAAGTCAGGAACAAGACAAGGAGGTCCATTATCACCACTCCTATTGAATATAGTTCTGGAAATATTAGGCAGAGCAATTGGACAAGAGAAAGAAATAAAGGGAATAAGGATAGGAAAGGAAGAAGTGAAATTATCATTATTTGCAGATGATATAATACCCTATATAATAGACACCAAAAATCCATTAAAAGACTCCTAGAAGTAATAACCAAATTCAGTAAGGTAGCTGGATACAAGGTCAACCCTCAAAAATCAATAGGATTGCTGTATACAAACAGTAAAGTCACTGATAGAGAAATAAGGGAAACCACACCCTTCACTATAACATCCAAAAAAATGAAATACTTAGAAATCAATCTAACAAAGGAAGTAAAAGATCTATGCAGTGAAAATTACATTACGCTGAAGAAGGAATGTGAAGAATATCTCATAAAATGGAAAGATATTCCCTGTTCTTGGATAGGAAGAGAAAACATCGTGAAAATGGCCATTCTTCCAAAATTATTACACAGATTTAATGCAATGCCAAATAAAATACCACTTGCCTACCTCACAGAACTAGAGAAAGCATTCCTGAAATTCTTCTGGAACCAGAAGAGACCTAGAATAGCAAAGGCAATTCTGGGCAACAAAGGGAAGGCAGGAGGCATCACAAGCCTCGACTTGAAACTATATTACAAAGCTACTGTGATAAAAATCAGCCTGGTACTGGAATCAAAACAGACCTGAAGAACAATGGAGTAGATTAGAAGATACAGCCACAACTACAAGCACACCTAGCAGCCTCATCTTTGACAAAGAGGCCAAACATGTACATTAGAAGAAAGCCTCTTTAACAAATGGTGCTGGAAAAACTGATTTTCTATATGCCATAAACTAAAGCTAGATCCGTGCCTATCACCGTGCACTAAAATAAAGTCAAAATGGATCAAAGATCTGAATATTCAAACAGAGACACTAAACTTACTAGAAGACACAGTAGGTAAAAATCTTGATGACATAGGAGTAGGCAGAGAGTTCATGAACAAAAATCAAACTGCACGGGAAACACTTCCCAGAATCAACAACTGGGATCTCATCTTACTAAAAAGTTTTTGCATGTGAAAGGAAATCTCCAACAGAGTGAAAAGAAAACCCACGAACTGGGAAAATATCTTAGCCAATTGTCCATCAGACAAAGGATTTCTATCTAAAATGTATAAAGAATTAAAAGAAATCAGGCCCCTAAAATTCAAGGACCCAATCCAAAAATGGGCATCTGAGATGAATACACACTTCTCAGAGAAAGAAATACAAATGGCAAATAAATATATGAAAAAATGTTCAACATCAATGGTCATTCGGGAAATGCAAATTAAAACAACTCTGAGATTCCATCTCACTCCAGAAAGAATGGCCAAGATTAAAAAACCAACCAACAACTAATGCTGGAGTGGCTGTGGGGAAAAAGGAACCCTTCTCCACTGTTGGTGGGAGTGTAGACTGGTGCAACCACTGTTGAAGTCAGTGTGGAGATTCCTCATGAAGCTAGGAATAGAGATCCCATTCAACCCAGCTATCCCACTTCTGGGCATTTTCCCAGAAGAATTGAAAACATCATACCACAGTGATATCTGTGCACCCATGTTTATAGCAACCCAGTTTGTAATAGCCAGATCTTGGAAACAACCCAAGTGCCCATCAATCAAAAATGGATTTAAAAAATGTGGTATTTTTATACAATGGAGTACTACTCAGCTATTAAAGATTGCATTGAGACTTTTATAAGTAAATGGTCACGACTTGAGACCATACTCATAAGTGAGATAAATCAAACCCACATGTGTAAATACCGAATTGTCTCCCTAGTGTAAGAAACTGAAAAAGTGTATATGATCCAAAATCTATAATGAATACTATGGAAGGGTAAAAAACAGTTCAAAGAGCAAAAGTAACTGGGAAGTGAAAAGGGGGAAAGAGGGAAGGGAAAAAGAAAAGATATAAATCTGTATATATGTATGTGTAAGATAACTAAAACCAACACACTGCTGAATGTATTTGTTATTGAGAAAGAACAATTAATACTGATATGGTTAGATCAATTTTACATGTCTATATCTGTTAATGTAAACAATCATTTTAAAGATAATGATACACAATATTGCAACCATTGTCACGTTTCTACTATCCTGTTTTGTAAACCTGTAATGTAGGAAAATCCAACATAGTGAAAATGGTCACATTCCCAAAATTGTTCCACAGATTTAATGTAATTCCAATCAAAACACCATTTGCACATCTCACACAACTAGGGGAAACACTCCTAAAATTGACTTTTAAATAGAAGAGACCTATAATAGCAGGAATATTTCTGGGCAACAATTCAATGCAGGAGAAATCCCAATCCCTGACTTGAAAGTATACCACAGAGCTACTGTTATGCATGGTGCTTGCAAAAGCAAACAAACAAAAGCATACCTAAATCTCAAGGGAACAGATTAGAAGATGAAAGAACAACTGGACACACATCCACTTGATATTTGACAAAGGGGCCAAACATATTTACTGGAAGAAAGATAGTCTCTTTAATAAGTTGTCCTGAAAAAAATGACTTTCCATATGCTGAAGACTAACACTAGACCAGTGTCTGTCATCATGAACTAAACTAAAATCAAAATGGATCAATGATCTAAATATTAAAACAAACACCAAAGACAGAAGACAGAATTTTTTTTTTTTTTTTTTTTTTTTTTTTTTTTTTTTTTTTTTTTTTTTTGCGGCGCCAGGGATTGAACTCACAACTTTGCACCTGCCAGGGCAGGCGCTTAAGCCACTGAGCCAAACTCCCGGCCCTAGTTTTTTGAGGCAGGGTTGCACTATGTAGAAGACAGAATATTTAAAACTCTTGATGACATACTTGTGGGCCAAACTTTATGAAAAAAATCCTGATCATAGCAATTATCATAAGGAATCAGCAACTGGGATCTCATCTTATTAAAAATGCTTTTGTGCAACAAAACAATCACCCACAAATTGGAAAGACAACCCACAAAGTGGGAAAGAATTTTGTCAGCTGTTCCTCAAAGTACTAACATCTAGCATATATAAAGTACGTTAAAAAATCATGTCCCACTAATTCAAAGACCCAATCCCAAAATGGCAATCAGAATAAATGCATATGAAAGCAAAGGAAAAGGAGGAGGAAATGAGATAGGTCACCCCAGGTGATACTCCTTGTAGCATACTTCCTTCAACCAGGTTTACTCACATCAATCATATTGAGTCATAAACTCATCAGTAGTCAGATTCAGTCATGAGTATCACATCAATACTTCCATCACCCTCCATAAAAGCCACACTTATGAGCACATGTGAGTTTGTGCAAAAATTTAGATAAACCATAACACACTGTTGTTGCTACCCCTACCTCAATGTCTCTATTCACTTCTTTATTCTTTTAGTCTGTTCTTTTTTTATTTTAAAGATAGCAAAATCCAATAAAATAAAACAGAACAGAGCCAATCAAAACAAAACAGCAAAGTTGGTACAAAACTTCAAAGCAGGATACTAGGAAAACAACAATAGCCACCATAGTATATCTTGTTATCATCACAACAGTTGTCCATTCCACCAGGCACAGCAAAATGAAACCAAAAACAAAGCAGCATAAAACCAATCAAAATAGAATATTGAATAAAGCAAAACAGTGAGGATGGTATTGGATTTCAAAAACATAATAAAAGGAAATCCCACATATTTGCTATATTGTATACAGTCATCTTCCTAACAGAACTTCAGACCAATGGCTCCAGGCCTGTAAAATCAACCAAACAATACAAGCTATCTATTTCTTATTGTCTATTTTTTGTGTTTTAAATTAATTATACTTTGGGTTTCTCATATAAGAGAAGTTATGATATGCATATTTGTGAGTTTGACTTATTTCATATAAAATTATGACCTAAGTAACTTCTTGTAAATTACTCAGATATATTTCTTTTTATGACAGTGTAGTAGTACTGCTATGTGTCTGAGTACCACATTTTTAATCCATTCATTTGCTGACAAATATATAGACCACAACCAAGATTTAGCAATTATGAATTGTGCTGCCATAAACATGAATATGCACACTGCTGTGGTTGGATGCCTTTAACTCACTTGGGAAGATGTGGAAGATTAATAGCTGGGTGAAATATAATTTCTCATTTAATTTTTTTGAGGAATCTCAATACTGGTTTCCATAGTACTGTTGTTCCGGTTTACATTTCCACCAACAATGAAGTGTCACTTTTTCTCTAACAACATTGTAGAATTTGATGCTGTGTGATTTTTTGATGGTGTCCACCATTCTTTTGAGTAAAATTGAACCTCAAAGTTTTTTCATTCACATTACTTTAATGTCCATGCTATGGTTGATACATTGTGTCAACTTGGGAAGTTTAGAAGTTTAACTGAGAGACTCAGCAGGGAGCCAGTGTTCTTACTTTGTAAATAACCTCATCCTGTGCAAAGGAAGGCAAGGATGTTTGTGAAGGTATACCCACCCTGGAGAGAGGGGGTGTCCTGTGTACAATATAAGGGAGGAGAAGAGGCTTGCTCTTGCCCCCCTTTTTACTCTGGCTGCTTTTTCCTTGGCTGCTGCCTTGAAGTGTTGCCTCAGTGCCATGCCACCCTGCCTTGGAGCCAGCTAATTGTGGACTGAAACCTCCAAAAACTGTAAGCTAAATAAACCTTTCCTTCCCTAAATTTGCGTGTCAAGTGTTTTGTCTCAGCAACAAGTAAAGAGTGACAAAGACAGTCCATAAAAGTTGTTTTTTTCCATATATTAACTGGTCATTTATATCTCTTCTGAAGGGAACTTGTATAATTGATTTGCATTTCATCAAATTCAGCCTTTATTTTCTTGTTGCTGGGACAAAATGCCAGAAATCCATGTGCTATAGGCAGAAAGGTTGATTTTAGCTCACAGTTTGTAGAGGCTTCAGTCCATATTTGGTTGGTTCCAATGCAGGACATCATGGTAGAAGGGCATCAAAAAGGAGCAACAGTGCAGGTAGAAGCCAGCAGCCTTCTTTCTGTGTATCAGTCAGCATTTACTAGACAAGCAGATATAGTACAAGATATACAAATACATAAGAATTTACAGATTGGCTTACAATGATCGCCCACAGAATGAGATGTGGAAGAGCACAAAATGTTACTCTGCACACTGGGGATCTGAAGGATCCAGTCAAAGTCCTGGAATTCTGTGTAGTGTCTCATGTGAGTCTATATTAGGAGGCCTAAGGGTGTGAACCAGAAGCTAAATAGTCTGTGTCAGAAGACTGAAGGATTGATGTTGGAGGCTGAATAGTCTGCACTGAAAGTCAAGAGACAATGTCCAAGTGTAAAAGTGAAGACTAGAGCTTCTCTAGAAGAAACAGATATTCTTCATTCTTAATTTCCCTTTTACAGCATTCTGGTGATAATCCTCCCTAGGGTGGGTCTTCTACACTCAGAACTATGCTGAGCCAATTTAATTGGGTATTATTTACTCAAACAAACACAATCAACTATAATAATTCTTACACTTTTTTATTTTGCTATATCTACAAGGCTACTGATTGGTGGCACGCACATGCAGGATGGATCTTCTGTTTTTGGTAAATCCATTCAGTCACACTCAGAACTACACTAAGAAAATCACTGGACTAATACTGTGTCACACACCCATCATCTAGCATCATACAAACTAGATCCAGCCACCTCTGAAAAGGCACACCTATGAGCACATGAGGCTTCAGGGGCACCATCTACTTTGTAAACCATAACCTTTTGTCACTGGTTCTCGAAGACTCACATACATATCTTTATACAAAATACATTTAGTTCATCTCAAAGAGTTTCCAAAGTCCAAAACTAAAAATATCAAAAATTGGAAAGTCCAAGTCAAAAGTCTCCTCTGAGATTTAAGGCAATTTCTTAGTTGTTTGTCCCTGTAAAAATGAAATGTATGTGAAACATGTCCAACATAAAATTGCACTGAAGTGGTCCACTTTAAAAATCAGTCCTCTGCCTTGCCAGATTGCAGCAGTTTCTGTCTTTGGCTAAGCACACTTCCCCTTCCCACCTCCTGCCCAGGCTACACTTTGATGTGAGAATGGAGCAGTTTCATAACTTCCTGACCAGAAGCACACTAATGCCCCCTTTTCCCCTCCTTCTCTTTCTTCCCCCTCCCGTACTGGAGTTCATTCTCTAATTTGTGGTGTCTTCCCCCAGTTCCTCATCCCTAGTTCCACTCTTTAGCTGATTGAGGTTGACCAGATGGACAAAGCTTTAAACATGTCACTTTTAAGTAACTATCTTTGTTTAAAATCACTCTTTCCAACCACACACTTTATCAAACCCTTTATAACTCTGTCTTCCACACTCAGGTTTTCAAAGCATAAGCTTCTCTGAGTCAGGCTAGCCAAATACAGGCTTTATCCACCTCTTTGAGTCCATGCTTTGTTCCTTAAGCCACCTGACTATTTCTAGTATCCTGTTTTCCATAACAATACAAGATAAACACACACATTCCAGAAGGTACAAATACAGGAATAGAAAGGAATGAGAACAGAGCAAGACCAAAACACAGCAAGACAAACGTTAAATACTGTAGTTTGATTCCAGCATCTGGGGGAGTCTGTAGAAAGATGTGAATTCCACAGGGCTTGTGTGGCCCTGCTCCTGTGGCTCTATTAGTGGTTGGAACTCTCTTTGCTTTTTTCTTGTTCCAGCTTGGATCATTGCTAGCTACTTTCTTCAGATGATCCAACTTCCTGGCTTCACCAACCTTCTGGGGTCTCCAGAGCATTTTTGCCTTTCCATTTCACAGTTTCACACACTGTCATCTCAATAGCACGTTGTGTAACCTCCCAGGCCTCCTTCTGAAATCTGGGCAGCAGCCTTTATGACTCCACAACTCTTTCATTCCACGTGCACTTAAACCATAACCATTTGCATAACACAAAGTAGTAGCCAGGCTTCCTTCTTACTTGGTTTTAGGGGTAGAGTACTTGTATTGCTGATCATTGTGAACACAATCCCAAGGAAAATATTCCATAAATTGCCAGCAATCTGGAAAATGTTGCCCCTGGGTTCTCTCCTCAAAGCAAGGCCTTCCATCTTTGCATTTTTGTGGCTAAGGTGGAGTCCTGCTCTTTCTTCTGATTCCCTCAGGTCATCATTTCTATTGTCTTGTTCCAAAGTACTTGACATTCTAAGCACAATTTTTCAGCACCCAAGTTTTCCTCTGCTTCGTCTTTGCTAGCCACAATTTCATCTGAAGTTCTTTTTTGGTCTAATTCAAAACTTTTAAAATCATAATAGTACAGATAACTAAGTTATTTAGAAATATTTTAGGCAAACAGGAAGGGCTGGGCCATGGAAAGGTCAGTGCAGAAAACAACCATGACTGGAGACACATTCACTGAAGACCAGGCTTCAAAAAAAGAGGAATGAGTATGTCCATACACTTCCCCTAGGAGTGAATATCAGTGACTAGTATTCTAAATTGGCATCAATCACCTTGGGACAGAGGACCAAGCCTTAACCTCCCTCTTCCAGGAAAGTCCTTGTCTGTTCCATGTGTGCTTGCTACATAACTTGCTTTCCAATTTGTTTTCCATAATCGTTATTTCCTAAATGACTATATTTGTTGTAATCTTACTGGTTCACCATAGTTTTGCCCCATCACACATCCAACTTGTGACTTCCCATTTCATCAATATTACCTTAGGAATATTGACCTGATCTTACTAGTTGACTATAGTTTTGTCCCACCTTGAACCCACCTTACCTCATGGCTTTGCTCAATAAAACAACCTTGAAAAGTGGAGTCAGCAGGCAACCAATTTCCTCTGTCCCCTTTTGTTTCTCTTGGACAGTTTTTCATCCTTTCAATAAATTCTTTCTACTCTTAACCTCCATGTTTCTCAGAATTCATTTCTCAATTTTAGAGAACACGAATTCAGCACTGCTGATATCTAACTGATTGGGAGTTTCTTTCCCCCATGTCATTACTGCTGGGCTGTTTTCTTTTGATTCTTATGTTACAACTGGTTAAAGGCCCCCAGAAGTAGCCATGCCATGGCTTCAATATTAGAGTGCTGTCTTTTATTGTCACTTATACCTAACAGCCAAAGTTAAAGAAGGAAAGTTTTATTCTAGCTCACAATTTGTACAGGTTTCAGTCCATATTTGGTTGGCTCCAAGGCAAGGTGGCATGGTAGAAGATCATCTCAGAAAAGAAACAGTTTGTAAAGGCAGAAGAGAGCAAGCAAGTGTTAAGCAAACAGCAGGGACTCTTTTCCCATCCCTTGTATTTCAACCAGGCTATATTTTAGTGAGGCTATATTTTAGCCAGGTAGCACTCACATCCAGTTTGAGGCACTGTTAATCCTACCCAGAACTATGCCAAATCAATCAGTGGACTAATTTAACAATTTCACACCCTCAGTCCCACCATCACACACCAGATCCAGCCATCTTCAAAAAATCCCACTTATGACTGCATGAGGTTTTGGAGGGGCATCAAATACAAGCCATTACAACTGCATTGAAATTTCTTCCACCATATTTAGTTTACTGCCCTTAATCTCAATATCCTGTGACATCTCGGACATGATAAAATTGTGAACAAACTTTTGGCTAGAGCATAACACACATGGCCTGGAGTTCAGTTGCCACTGCAGTCATTATTCTAAACTGAAACCTCTTGAACTTGTTCTTTTCCAGCTGTATTGCAGTCAACATTATGGTCTTCTGAGCTCTGAACAGAATCTCCAATCAAGTTCAGTTCAGTCCATTCTAAGGCACCTTCAACACTTGATGTCTTCAAAATCTTCTTTCACACCAGTTCTAAAGACTTCTGAACCACATGACTAGGTAGCATCACAGTCATGACACCACTTCTCTGGTACCAAAATATGTCATTGCTTTCTTGTTGAAACAAAATTCCCAACTCCCCCAAATTAAAAAAGGAAAGGTTTATTTTAGCTCACAGTAAATAGATGTTTCAGTCTATTGTAAGCTGACTCCAATGCAGGGTGTGATGGTACAGGGGCATTCTGAAGGAGAAAGAGTTTATCATGTGTCAGGCTGGAGGCAGCAGTCTTTCTGTTACTCTCCCTTTTCCATTCCATTCAAACTACAAGACTATTGGTTTTTGCCATGGTGGGTCTTCCATCTTCAGTAAATTTTTTTAATCACACCTATAATTTTGCCAAAACAATTAGTGGGCTGATCCATTATCACATACCTGTAATCTAGCATCACACGCTCGTAGCCTAGTCACTCTCCAAGCCCCACCAATACATGTTTGAGGCTTCAGGGGGACATCCATAAATAAAACATAACATTGGAACATCTGATAATTTATATCTTTGTAGATTCTAGATATTAATCTTATGTCAGAGCAGTAGCTAGCAAAAAATTTCAGACAGTCCTGTAGGTTACTTTTCCCTCTATTGATGGTTTCCTTTAAAAAAACTTTTTAATTTGATATAAATTCATTTATTGATTCTTGATATTGTCATAGGCAGCAGAGTTAGATAGGAATATTATAGGCAGTCAGACAGGGCTAGACTTTGAGGGAGCTGACACAGATCACCAGATGTCTTGTGAAGAGACAGGCACCTCCTGCTGCAGGACAGTTCTCAAAACAAAAGATAAAATGAATGCAACCACACCCCAAGTATTGATATTCTAAATAGGTATGCTTCACTTTGAGGAAGCCAGGAGCCACCATCCCAACCCCCTACAGGAAGAGTTACTGTTCCAAAAGAACTCTCCCTTGCTAAGTGTATCGCTTCCCCATTTGTCCCTGATTTAATCAATTTTACCTGAGTAATTAATCTTACTGGTTGACCATAGTTCTGTCCCACCTTATGCCCACCTTATGAGTTCCCATTAGACCCCCACCTTAGACTCACCTCACCTCATGGATTTGCTCTATGAAATCCCTAGAAAAGACAGTTTCCTTGGCAACCCACTGGGGACCGCTTCTGTCTCTCAGACAGAAGCTTTCTTCCTCTCAATATATTCTTCTCTTAACCTCTGTTCGTAAAATTCATTCTTCAATTTTAGAGAACACGAACTCATACCGGACATCTAGTAGGTTGGGAGTTTCATTCCCCTATATCAGTACTGTTTCTTGTTTCATTAGGGTTAGGGTTAGAAAGTCCTTTCCAGGTTCTATATCTTTAAGAGTATTAAATATTTTATCTTCCAGCAGATTAACTGTTTCTGTTGTAATATCTATATGTTGATCTGTTTTGAGTTTTTTGGCATGGTGATCAATGTGGTTTATGTTCAATCTTCTTCACGTTTGTAAACATTTTTTACAGCTACAGTTGTTTAAAAAATTATATTTTTTCAGCATGTTTTCTATCGCTTTGTCAAAGATCACATTGAGTTTATAGTTTTATTTCCCTACATACTTCAGCATAGTATGGAAAAACCATCCTATCTTAATATACTCATCAGTATGACAAAAGTTTTTTAAGACATCTAATATATTGTTTCTCAGAATGCAGTTCTTTGCAAGAATTTGATGAGGGGTATCAGCTGTTGCTATCTTGAGCATCTCTATAACCACATGATGCCATGTACCTAACATGGTCTCTTTACTATTAGAAAAAGAATCACTATTGACTTCAAGCCTAAAAGGGAAAGAACAAGATGGCAGATGTGAGAGCATTTTGCTTTATGATAAATATGCTAACATGATCTTACTCATAAAATTTTAGATTTACACTTTCCAAATATTATGATCACTTATTTCTTCCCAAATACAGAAATAATCCTTTTATTGCTCTCCCTAGCATGCTTCAGACTCTGAGATCACCATCTGACCTAGCCAGATAAGCTAATTTCTAGAGAAATATTTGAGATGATAGCATAGGAATAAAAAGAAGCTTTGATGACTACTGCGGTTAAAAGTAGAAGTTTTCCCAACAAAACTCATGCCCCTTGGTATCTAATATTACAGTTTAGTTTAAGAAATGTTTTTAATTTTACAAAGCATTTTAATATCCCTTATTTATTTAATTGTATGAAAAATATCTTCCCTTTTCTACTCTTTTCTTTTTTTTTTTTTTTTTTTTTTTTTTTTTTTTTTTTTTTTTTTTTTTTTTTTTTTTGTCAGTACTGGGGATCAGACTCACAACCCCGCATCTGCCAGGAAGGTGTTTAAGCCACTGAGCCAAACTCGCAGCCCTATTTTTTTCTAGGTAGGGTCACACTATGTAGTTCAGGCCGGCCTTGCTCACATTGTAGCCCAAGCCGGCCTTGAAATCACAATGCTCCACCTACCTCAGACTCTGGAGTGCTGGGATTAAAGGTGTGCATGACCATGCCCAGCCTTTTCTGCTCTTTTCATTCTTCTGATTACAAATGGAGGAGGTAGATTTTAAGCACAAATGACCTGCATCTCTCTTTAGCTATTCTAATTTCTCTTATTACTGGGAGCATGACTGGAAGGATTAGTACAAACAAGCTAGAGATGACATCACTAAACTCTTTTGCTATAGTTATTGGAAACTAAAAGTTTGAATTTGCTCATAGTAGCATTGCCTGTAATAGTTTCCATTTTTGTGTGGGTGGGTGTAGAAGAATTCAATGAGTAGGTTCCTGTAAAGAGAGTATGAGGGGCCAAGTTTTATTATAGTGATAGGAAATAATAAATTATGTTTAACTTTATATAAACAGTATAAAATATTCAAGAATTTATTCAGTTTTTCAAAACTTTGTCCTCTGACTAGAATGTCTGTAATTTCTTGGGTATTTTTTTCTTAAATTTAGGATGTTTATTTCAATGGGTCATAACATTCTATTTTTTTACATACTTGTGATCTTACTGTTAAAAAGTGGATACTTAATTCTTATAATATGGTAAGTGTGGGATCAAGTTATATCTTTTCCCCAGGATTTAAAGAAAAAAAAAAAACTGGGGCCAGGGAAATAGCTCAGTTGCACAAGCACCTGCCTGGGAAGCACAAGGTTCTGAGTTCAATTCCTGGTACAAAAAAAAGTCTAAAGCAGATTTGGGATATCTCTGTATCAGGGAAGAGCCTGAGGTGAAACCTTAATACATTTCCTAATCTCTTTTGATCCTGATTTTTTTTTCCAGATCTAACATTATAGCTTTGTAAATTCTCCGACATATATAGTTGTTTTGGAATTTTCAAAAAACAGGCACAGCTACTTTAATTTCACTGCATGCTGTACTTGTTTATTATGGTTGAGACAATGCAGCCAGCCTTTTTGCTTGCACCTAGATGATCAGAAATGGATATTCTCCATCAAACTATAAGCTGCATTTGTCACAAATGTTGCCCTGATGTCTGTACTATTTTTTCTACGATGTCTTCTTCCAGATTTCAGAGAATGAACCAAGTTACAACTATTTTGAGACTTAAACTAAAATAGTGTCTGACAGGAAAAAATAGTTTTTTGTTCATTCATTGTATGATATTTTATGTATTTGACACATTTAGTTTGTGGATGTTGAAAATATTTTCAGCACATAGATGGTGACTTAGTTTGAAAAGAAAAGTATTTTTTCAAGGTATAACTATATTATTACAATATGTTCTTGTATGCTTACTACTCTAGAATAGATTATTAGAGATTAAGTGATCAAATGCTTTTAATATTAACACCATAGAAAAAATTTTCTGAAGAATATAAATTTTTTAAAAAATAAAATGTAAATATGATCAATTGAGAAAATAGTACTCATGAAAGTGGCCACAAAAAATATGTATTTCTAAATGTTTCTTAAAGCAAACTGAACCCAGTGTGAGGTTAATTTCTTAATACCAGCATATTTTTTTAAATGCACATAATTTTTTATTATAACAAAACCACAGAAAGCCCACATAAAAGAATGTATTATTTGTGTTACAAGGTTTTGCTGAATCTCAATAATCTTTTTTATTTCATAAGCAGTGACTGGCTAAAGAAAGTCATTAATATTAACACAGATAATGGCAGAAAACTACAAAAACTGCAAATATAGAAAAACTGTTCTTGTATACCAGTAGCAAAACCATTATGGTTGAAAAACCACACAATATTCTTTCTCACATCTGTTTTGTTAATAGGTCAAGAATGAGGGTCTATTGAGTATCCTAGATAACTGAATTACAAACTAGAAATGTCTGGTAAATACTGTTCATCACAAGATTCTGAAACTACACAGGTCTAGAAAAGATACTGATCTTAAATAAATTATCATTTTAGTTTTATATTCCTGAAAGTAGAACCATAACTTCAGGGTTTTTTTTTCCTCCTATCCATTTAAAAAAAACCAAGATTTATAAATTACTTTTTTAAGGTCCCAGTTTTAGGTAAGTACTGTAAGAGAATATGCTTTTAAGGTTAATAAAACATTGTTTTTAATTCATTTCTCAAATAAACACTCAAGTATTTTAACAATATAGAAACCAATGTAACTAGATGATTGTGTTATAAAGTAAACCAGTATTCAACTAGAATCCAACAGCTTAAGACAATTTGGTGAGAATTCATCTCTGAACTAGGATTTTTCCATAGACAACACTGAACTCTTCCAGGAAAAATCTTGCCAGCATATTCTTACACTATTTAAAATATGATCTTTTTTCCCTAATTGTTGCCTTTTATATACTTTTCACTCTTTCTCCCCAAAAAATAAACACCTATCTTCCTCATCACTCTTCAAAAATGATTATTCTGTTGAATATTGCAAACAGGTCTCTGTACTTGAAAGATAAGGAAATGATATAATAATGAAAATACTGATGGCAAACAAGTGAGTTTACCTTAGTTATTCTTCAGGCCCTTGAATGTATTTGACAGTTTATCAGTGTTTATTAATATCCAGACCTAGACAGATCTGGCTGTATATTTTCAAAAGCAGAGAATACATTATCAGTTTGTTATAAAAAAGTTTATTATTTTATAATATAAAATTATATTATAAATTATCTTATTAAATATTAGATGATAAAATGTTAAGATATATTTTAGAAATAGATAAAAACTGAAATTTTTGAAGTATAAATTTGAATTGCATTTATATTTATATAATTTTCGAGCAAGGTTTAGAATATTTGACCTGCTTTTTGTAACTTTCAGGATTTATTTTAAACTTAAGGTATCCTTCAGAAGAGCAATGAAACTACTGCTGTATTTTTTATTTCTGAATTTAATAATATACCTGTGCCTGATTAGAAACATGTTATTTGTTTCTTCAAGGTGTTGGAAGCAAACTGTAATTTGTCCAGGATTAAACAAAGTACAGCTGGAAAGTTGGAGCCTTTGAACTTTAAGATTTCATACTTTCTCCAATACAGAAGGCTTCCCTACACATCAAAGAGAATGATTTTTAGGTTGAGATGGCAGATGTTATTGCTACTTTTATCTGTATTGCTTTATAAATTTATGAAATTTAGAATTTGGGAAAGTTTATACTTTGATGAAAGGAATTTTATAAATGAAAGGGAGTTAATATAAATTAAACAGCAAAGAGAAAAAAGATTAAAATTCTCAAGTTTCAGAGAGGAAAAAGAAAATAGAGAAGGAACACAAATTACAGAAATAGCACTAAGTAAAGAAAGAATGAAGGAGAATAAAGAAAGCAAAAAGGAAGGATAAAAATGAAAAATAATGCATTACAGAAGAAAAATACAGAGAAATAATTCTGGAAGAGCAGGAGAAGAAATTAATAGATAACATTTCTTTTTGTTAAACTACATGTCAGTGTATTTCTAAGTGAAATCAATATTGTTACAATTCAAAATAAAAGTTTATTATCTTTTATTGCAAAATATTGACTTTTACAAAAGGGTATTTTAAAATTTCACAGTTTTTGATGTGTACAGGAAATCTTATTTATAAATTCATCCATAAAAATCTCATGTCAGCCTTTAAAGTAGACTGCTAAACCTTATTTATTAGAATTGACAAGTATTTATAATATTCAGCTTTAATATGAGGTCGTATCACTAATACTATTTACAATTTAGAAATGACTACCTATCAGAGAAACAAGAATGAAACTATAGCTATTAATGCAGAGATGCTATTGATGATGTAAAACTTTAATAAAATTACTGTAACTATTCATTTACTCTTACTTTAATGATATTAAATAGACAGAAAAAACTGCAAAGGAAGCCAGGATATAAACAAAAACTATGCTAAGAAAAGTAAAAAAACTAAACCTAAATTTTCAACCTTTTTTCCTTATAAATGCTATATATGATATCTGTTGTGAAAATTTCTTTTCTCCATATGTAAACTAGCAATTTTATAATTGTGGAAGTTTTACTCTTTATCAAAGCATGTTTCTTATCCAGCTAAGATCAATTTTATATAGGGAATGAGTATTTTTATAGAATATGCCAAAAGTATCATAAATAACATCTTCAAAGGAAAATATTGTTTAGTAACAAATTGGCCAGAAAAAGGAAAAACAAAACTTATGTTTTTTAATTATTTGCTAATGAAGACTAGCTGAGTAAATATATAAACATTTATGTTGGGAGTAGAACCTACTAATAATGATAATTCATCGTGCAACTCCAAAACAAACTTAACATTGAGTGTTTAAGGCAGCTCAGTTTCTATCCTGAAGGACATCTACCCTTATGTATCTTGGCAGATCTGTTTCCCATGGGAGGAAGTAATACTTCTATTTGCACATCAAAGCAAATGAAAGGTCCAAGCTTCAGGATGTGAAAATAATCTATGAATTAGAATTTTTAACAATATTTCCTCCAAATCCAGGCTGTTTCCCTTGTCACCCAATGCTTAGCACGGTGTAGTACCTTTCTGAAAGTTAATGAAGATAAATGTAAGAAAGTGGAAAAGACACTATTCAGATGGTGTTTAAATTGAATAATAGATTTTAATAAAGATATAAGGAAAGAAAGTCATTTCAAAGATCCTGTGCACTCTAATACTTTCAATCTTTTGTACATCTACTTTCACTGTTTTAGACATCAAACACTTTCACTGTTTTGGAATGAAATGGAAAAGTGATCAATTGAAGTTCTTTACTCCATGAAAAAGAATTAATATTCCATAATGATAGCAAACTTAACTTGATTTTTACTGACTATTGAAGAATATTTTGAACGACTGCCTCAATTTTCATATTTACTAGGTTAATTTCCATTTTTTAGAATTTCTTGGCTTTCTTTCCTTTGTGCACCCTGAAGAATATAGTTCATATAAAAATGATATTAACTAAAATGCATTTCAAATATCAACCCAACATAGATATCTTTAGCAAGGATTTCTTGCTCATATGGCACTGGGTGTGAAAGATATCAAAAAAAGAATAAGAATATAAAATAAATAGTCATGGTATTTCAACAAACTGTACATAAAGCACACGCTAAAGTTTTATGTCCTCTTTTCAGATATTAGTGCTGAATTTTTCTGCCAAACTTAACATATTTCTTTTTATAAATTAATTATTTCATCTTTCAATATTTATCCTTTCTAAAAGTGCATTTTTTCTAGTAAATTGAATTAACAAGGAATTAGATGTTTAAAATTTCCTCAACTCAAAACCTCTTTTAATGCAATGACAATCTCAATAGAAATCGTGAAGATACTCTGTCCCTGCCTCTGTCTGTCTGCCTGCCTGTCTCTCTGCTTGTCTCTGTTTTTCTCATTCTTTCTGATAACCATTACTGGTCTCACAGTGTGATTTACCAACTGTGTTAAAAAGATTTTTCATACATTATCCCCCTTCCTTCTCACAACTGTGTAACTTCTCAGCTTAGCAAAGTGCTAAAAATGCAATCATATTCATTGCAAATTTCTTTTGAGTTTTCTTCTTTGCCTAATTCTCTATTACTATAAATATTTGTTAAGCATAGTTTATGTACAAAGTCAATTGCTAAGTAATTAAAGTTTCTTGCTGTTTTTGGTATGTTCATAACAACCAATACTAGTGTCTGTTTTTTTTTGATTATATGCACCTAAGTCTTTGTGAATGAATACAATGTAACTCACAGTACATTTCAAGGGGAAAAAAAGCACTTAATGCATGTCCTTGAAGTTTGTTGAGAAAAATTATTGTATTTGCTTTCAAGGAGAGTTGTGAAACATATACAATGCGCCGAGCACTGTGGTGCATGTTGGATTTATACATGAAGCACAATGAAATTTATTTTCTCAAGAGATAACTGTTTTAATTATGTAAACACACAATTGGTGCATATAAAGTATTGCTAAATCTAACAAGAAAGGAATTAGACAGAATTATTCAATAGAGGAAAAAGAAAAAGCTCGCAGTTTTGTTTGCAGGATGAATCAGAGACCATTTCAGTAGGGTAGGTAGAGTGATTTTTATTGTCATGTTACAAATAAATATCTGATGTTAAAGATATCCGATAAATTAATGAAAGTCACACAGCATGTTAATGACAGAAGCAGAATACAAACATTTGTTTATATCATTCCACTTACATCAAATACTATATTTTCCCACCATTTTATAGTGTTCTTTGTAATGTGATCTCATGAAGTGTTTTTTTTAAATATGTGATTGTCTCTCAAAATTTCCACTAATTTATATGTTCTTTTTATCATAAGTTTGTTAAAGATTAAGATTTGTATATATAAGTTATACTAAAATGTAGTGATTCAACTATTGTCTATCCAATATATGAATACCAAATAATGTAAGAGCATTAGAAAGGCCTTCTAAAATTTGACTAAGTGCAAGTTGTTAAACATTTTTCAGATTCAAAAATTTGCTTGGCTTTTTTAAAATAATATTTTCACTCTAAGTTGATTTTTTCCATTTATTCAGTTTATGTTTACAGGCATGTTCTATTTTTATGTTCTATATCTTTGCAGTTATAACTAATTGACAATTAGAATTCTGATTTGACAATCACTACATGATAATCTATGGATAATATATTCTAAATAATACTTTGTAAGCTGGCAACTATTTTCTACCTTCATTTACTACTTTTATGTAATTTGTAGATGTATGCATGCACAAGTATGTGTATAGATCTATTGTCTACAATAGAAGTACTGAAATTGAGTTTAACTGAACTAAACTTTGACTTCACTGATATATACTTGCAATAAACTTTAATTCTTTGACATCCTTTAAATACTCAATTTGATTTTGGTAATAGTAATCACATTTCATTTTTTAGTCCAATTTTCCAACAAAGATGATTTTTGATACTTTTATGTTAAAATTATTAAGAAATAAGCATGCTTTTTTGTGCCTTTCAGTAGTGTCCCCTTACCCATTGTGGATATGTTCTAAGACCATCAGTGAATGCCTAAAACCACAGACAGTACTGAAGGTTTAAACGCTACAGATTTCTTCCTATACATACATTCCTATGATAAAATTAATTTCATAAATGAAACAATAGGTAATAAATAACAACAATAAAACAAATATTATAACAATATGCCATAACAAAAAATAATGCTAATGACTTTCTCCCAAAAAATCATTCAGTATATCTTATCAACCTCAACACAAACTTTATTTTCCTTGAGTTAAAAAATTTCACTTTTTCTCTAAATGGAAGCACTTTATGGCATTTCAATGGCATATTTGATTGCCAACGTCACTGATGTGCTTTGGTACCATCAAAAATAAAGAATTACTTGAACACAATCACTGTAATATGACCAGAGATATCTAAAAGACAAATCATTATTCAGATATTGACGTGTTACGTATCACATACATTGTAGATATGCTACACAAACTGATGATACACATAACACATGTGAGGAGACAGGGCAGCGTGAGATTTTCTCAACATTCCTTAGAATAACATGAAATGTAAAACACATGGATTGATTTTTTGGATTTTTTCCACATAACATATCCAGAGTATGATTGACTGTAAGTAGCTGAAAATACAGAAAGTAAAACCACATAAATTGTTTTATTTTCAAGAACTGTTATATGTTGCCATTGACTTTTATTTTCCAATATGCATTCTGCATTTTTAGTCAGAATACTCTTCTGAACATCTGGATTCTAAGACCATCAAGTTACTTTACTTCCTTGGAAAAAGTACATTTCTGGTCCATTTTATTGAATTAAATCATTTTGCTCTCCTATATTATATTTTCAACATTTACTTCACAAGTACATAGTATTTTTAGTTTCAAAACTGTGGGGATGGGCCATTTGCAGACTGGGGGGAGAGAGAATGATGGCCACACCAGCAAACAAGCCCAGTCTGGGAACCAGCACCATGCATGGGCCACCACTGACTGGGAACAGCCAGACTCCAGCCCCTTCCAGCATGTGGGCTGGCAAAAAAGAAATCACCCCCTCCCCCCATAAGCGACTAGCTTATTGGGAGAAACACAGGCTGTGATGATAGCTATCAAGGTGAAATGCAATTGGATGTTTGTGGTGCTTTGCTGTTTCACTAACACTGCAGGTCTAGGGCCAATGGTCTGATCATAGGTTCAGAGGGTATCAGTAATGCAGTGTGGCATCTAGGGGAAATCTCCTTCTGAGGGTTGTAGCCATTGTTGATTCCCTACAGTCTTGTTTTGAGGTTCTGTGTCATTTACATTGTTTTATTGGGTTGGGTTTTATTCTGTTCTTTTCATTGTTGTTGTTGTTTAATTATGTTAAATCCAATGGTAGGAATAGCTATTTAAAGGATAGCAAGATATATCATACTAGCAATTTTGGATTTGTTATTGGCTTGTTTTGAAATCCTTTATTGTACTCATTATTTTGTTTTTATTGTTTATATTCTATTCTGTTCTGTTTGATTTTTACTATGTCCAAAGTTATCTGCAGCTATTTTAAAGATATCAAAAGGCATTACAGAAACTATTGCTGATTTTGTACTGTTTTGAAATCCTATATCTCTTACACTGGTTTGCTTTGATTGGTTTTATTCTGTTTTATCCTCCTTAAAATAAAAGAAGATAAAATAAAATAAAATAATATTACAAAACTATGGGAACACTAGAAAATCCTACACTTACTATTTCTTAGTCCTCTATATTTCAAGACTATAATTTATAATTATAGGACTTCAGACTCTTAGACGTGTCTTTGTCTTTTTTTACTTAAGAAAAAAAGACACATAAGAAAGACAAAAACAAGAGACAAACAAATGACTAGAGTAAATGCAAAAGAGTAACATTATAGGTTTACAAAAGAGAATGATAGAAACTTGACAGTGGTTGCAATATTGTGCATCATAGGGCTGGGAATTTGGCTCAGTGGCTTACATGCCTGCCTGACAGGTACTAGGTTGTGAGTTCAATACCCAGTGCTGAAAAAAAACAAACTGTGTATCGTTATCTTCAAAATAGCTGTTTACATTAACAGATATAAACAGGTAAAATTGATCTAATCATATGAGTATTAACTGATCTTTCTCAATAACTAGTACATTCAGCAGTATGATCGTTTTAGTTATCTTACATATACATATATACAGATTTATATCTTTTCCATTTCCCTTCCCTCTTTCCCACATTTCCCTTCCCAATTGCTTTTGCTCTTCGAGCTGTTTTTTACCCTTACATAGTATTTATTGTATATTTTGGATCATATATAATTTTTCAGTTTCTTACAATAGGGAGACAATATGATATTTACACATGTGGGTTTGATTAATCTCACTTATGAATATGATCTCAAGTCATATCCATTTACTTATAAAAGTCTCAATGAAATCTTTCTTAATAGCTGAGTAGTACTCCATTGTATAAAAATATCACATTTTTATCCATTCTTTGATTGATGGGCACATGGGTTGTTTCCAAGATCTGGCTATTACAAATTGGGTTGCTATTTACATTTGGTGTGCACAAATATCACTGTGGTATGATGTTTTCAGTTCTTCTGGGAAAAAGCCCAGAAGTAGGATAGCTGGGTTGAATGGGATCTCTAATCCTAGTTTCGTGAGGAAACTCCACCCTGATTTCCACAGTGGTTGCACCAGTCTACACTCCCACCAACAGAGGAGAAGAGTTCCTTTTTCCCTACAGCCCCTCCAGCATTTGTTGTTGGTTGATTTTTTAATCTTGGCCATTCTTTCTGGAGTGAGATGGAATCTCAGTGTTGTTTTAATTTGCATTTCCCGAATAACCATTGATATTGAACACTTTTTCATATATTTATTTGCCATTTGTATTTCTTTCTCTGAGAAGTGTGTATTCAGCTCAGATGCCCATTTTTGGATTGGGTCCTTGAATTTTAGGGGCCCGATTTCTTTTATGTCTTTATATGTTTTAGACAGAAGTCCTTTGTCTGATGGACAATTGACTAAGATATTTTCCCAGTTCATGGGTTTTCTTTTCACTCTGTTGGAGATTTCCTTTGACATGCAAAAATTTTTAGTAAGATGAGATCCAAGTTGTTGATTCTGGGAAGTATTTCCTGTGAAATTTGATTTTTGTTCATGAATTCTCTGCCTACTCCTATGTCATCAAGATTTTTACCTACTCTGTCTTCCAGCAAGTTTAGTATCTCTGTTTTAATATTCAGATTTTTCATCCATTTTGACTTTATTTTAGTGCATGGTGATAGACATGGATCTAGTTTTAGTTTAAAGCATATAGAAAGCCAATTTTTCCAGCACCATTTGTTAAAGAGGCTATCGTTCTTCCAATGTACATGCTTGGCCCCTTTGTCAAAGATGAGGTGGCTATGTGAGTTTGTAGTTGTGGCTGTATCTTCTAATCTATTCCATTGATCTTCAGGTCTGTTTAATTCCACTACCATGCTGATTTTATCACAACAGCTTTGTAGTAAAGTTTCAAGTCCGGGATTGTGATACCTCCTGACTTCCCTTTGTTGCCCAGAATTGCCTTTGCTATTCTAGGTCTTTTCTGGTTCCAGATGAATTTCAGGAATGCTTTCTCTAGTTCTGTGAGGTAGGCAAGTGCTATTTTTATTGGGATTGCATTACATCTGTATAACAATTTTGGGAGAATGACCATTTTCACGATGTTTGTTCTTCCTATCCATGAACAGGAAATATCTTTCCATTTTCTGAAATCTTCAATTTCCTTATTCAGAGTAAAAGAATTTTCACTGTATAGATCTTTTACTTCCTTTGTTAGATTGATTCCTAAGTATTTCATTCTTTTGGATGTTATATTGAAGGATGTGGTTTCCCTTATTTCTCTCTAAGTGAGTTTGTTGTTTGTGTACAAGAATGCTATTGGTTTCTGAGTGCTCACCTTGTATCCAGCAACATTACTGAATTTGGCCATTACTTCTAGAAGTCTTCTAATGGATTTTTGGGGTCTTCTACATAGGGTATCGTATCATCTGCAAATAATGATAATTTCAATTCTTCCTTACCTATCCTTATTCCCTTTATTTCTTTCTCTTGTCTAATTCTCTGGCTAATATTTCCAGAACTATATTGAATGGGAGTGGTGATGATGGACATCTTTGTCTTGTTCCTGATTTTAGGTTGAAAGCTTTCAGTTTTTCTCTAATTTAATAAGATGTTGGCTGTTGTTTTATGATATATGGCTTTTATTAGTTTGATGTAGAGACAATCTATTCCAATTTTCTGTAGGGTTTTTAAGATGAATGGGTGTTGGATTTTGTCAAAAGCTTTTTGTGCATCTATTGAGATGATCATGAGGTTCTTTTCCTTGGCCTTATTGATAGGGTTTATTACATTTATTGATTCACGCATGTGGAACCATCCCTGCATTCCTGGGATGAATCCCCCTTAATCATGGTGTATAATCTCTCTGATAACTTGTTGTATTTTATTTGCCAGTATTTTATTGAGGATTTTTGCATCTATGTTCATTACAGAGATTGAACTGCAAATTTCTTTTTTGGTTGGGTCTTTCTCTGGTTTTCGTATTAGGGTAATATTTGTTTCAAGGAATGAGTTAGGGAGACTTACTTCCCTTTTAATTTCCTTGAAGAGTTTGAGGAGTGTTGGCATAAAGTCTTCCCTAAATTTCTAGTAGAATTCAGCAGTGAATCCATCAGAGCCCGGGCTTTTCTTTGCTGGTATGGTTCTAATTACATTTTCAATTTCATTAGCTGAAATTGAGTTATTCAGCAGCTTTACATCTTCTTGATTCAGCTTTGGTAATTCATAGGTTTCTAGGAATATGTCCATTTCTTCTGTGTTATCGAATCTATGTGAGTAAAGTTTTTCGAAGTAGGTGTTGATGATCTCTATTTCCACAGGGTCTGTAGTGACTTTACCCTTTTCATTTCGTATTGCATGAATCTGAGATTTTTCTTTCTTCATTTTGATAACGTTGGCTAGGGGGTTATCAATTTTATTTACTCTTTCAAAGAACCAACTCTCCAATTCATTTTTTTTGTATTGTTTTATTGGTTTCAATGGCATTAATTTCTGTTCTAATCTTGAGAATTTCCTCCCTTCTTTGGGCTTTGGATTTGACTTGCTCTCCCTTTTCTAGAAGTTTGAGGTACAGCATTAAGTTGTTTATGTATTTTCTTTCTATTTTTCTGATGTGGGTGGTAGTGTTATAAATTTCTCTCTGAGGACTGCTTTCATTGTGTCCCACAGGTTCCAGTAATTTGTATTTGCATTTTCATTCAATTTTAGATATTGTTTAATTTCTTCTTTAACTTCTTCTGTGATGCACTGGTTATTTAGGAGAGTGTTATTTAATTTCCATGTGTTTATGCGGTTGTGTAGTTTTTTTTGTCATTCACTTCTGATATTATTGTGTTATGGTCAGATAATATGCATGAAATCATTTCAGTTTCTTTGCATTTGCTTAAGCATGTTTTGTGGACGAGTATATGATCTATTTTAGAGAATGAACCATGTGCAGTTGAGAAGAATGTGTATTCTGATGTTGATGGGCAGAATACTTGGCACATATCTACTAGGTTCAGTTGTTCACTAGTTTGATTCAGTTCTGTTATTTCTTTGCTGATTTTTTGTTTGGTTGATCTATCTCTCTGTGACAGTGAGGTGTTAAGTTCCCCTGTTATAACTGTATTATTATTTATTTGGTTTTTCATGTCTATTAAGAATTGTCTTGCATAGTTGGGTGCTCCTATATTCAGTGCATATATATTTATGATTGTAATCTCTTCCTGTTGAAGTTTTCCTCTAACAAGTATGTAGTGACTTTCTTTATGTCTTTTGATCATTTTCGGTTTGAAGTTCGCATTGTCTGCAAACATAATAGCTACCCCTGCTTTTTTCTGGGTTCCTTTTGCATGGAGTATTGTTTTCCAGCCTTTGATTTTTAGTCTGTGAATTTCCTTTTGAGTGAAATGTGTTTCTTGTACACAGCATATTGTTGGGTTTTGTTTCTTAACCCACTCTGCTAGTCTGTTTCTTTTTATTGGTGAGTTGAGACCATTTACATTGATTGATATAACTGATACGTACTGACTCATCCCTGTCATGATATCTTTCTGTTGTTGGTTTTCTACATTTTCTGTTTAACTATTTGCCTTGCTTAGTGGTTTCCTTTTGTTGTTGTTGTTGTTAAGAGTGTAGCTATCTTTGTCTCTTTCTAGCATGTCTTTCAGTAGTCTTTGTAGTGTTGGTTTGGTGGCCATAAATTTCTTCATTTGTTCTTTGTCATTGAAGGATCTTATTTCTCTGTCAATTTTTAAGAATAATTTTACAGGGTACATCAATCTGGGTTGAAAATTGTTTTCTTTCAGGATTTGAAATACTTCACTCCAAGTTCTTCTTGACTTAAACGTTTCTGTTGAGAAGTTTGCCATGATTCTGATTGGCTTTCCTTCATAAATGGCCTGTGTCTTTTCTCTGACAGCTTTTAGTATTTTGTTCTTTTGCTGCATTTCTGACACACTAATATATGTCTGGTTGAAGATTTATTTTGGTTATGGTTCATTGACTTTATGTATGCCTCAGTTACCTGTATTTCAGATTCTCTTCCCATGTTTGGAAAGTTTTCTTCTATTATTTCTGTTTATAGTTTTCACAGGTCATTAGTATTGACCCCTGCTTTTTCATTTATGCCTATTCTTATGTTACTTCTCTTTTTATCATCTTGCAGCTGTTGATGGTTGTTTCTTTGTTCCTTACTATTTTTAAGAGAGCTTGTCTTTTATGGCTATTAGCTCCCATGCTGTCTCCGTGGTCTGAGATTCTATCTTCAGCTTCATTCTAATGGTTTTTCAAACTTTCAATGGAATTTTTCATTTCCTGAATTTCTCTTTGGATCTATTTCATGCATTCTGTTTGTGTCTTTTATTGTTCATTGAAAGTTTCCATCATTTTCTTAAGTTCTTCTATTTTTTTATCTTACTCTTCTTTAGATATACACATTTCTTTCATAATGATTTTCATTTTATTTTTTAGCTGAGAGACTGTCTGATTTGAGTTTCTCTATAGTGTCATCAAGCTGTTTCTTTACTGCATTTGCTATCATTTCAGAAAGTTCAGTTGTGTGACTCCCACTGTCTTCCATTTCAGTGTCTCTTGGGTTTGTTCTCAGTGGGCTGGAGGATTGAGGCTGCCTCTTTGTCTTTTATTTTGTCATTTTCTTCTGGGACCTATGTGGCTCTGTGTCCTGCAAGGCTGACTGGGCGTTCCCCTGGTGGGTTGATCTCAGTTGCAGGACCGGGTGGAGCTGGATCCTGTGTGCCGCTAGTGAGGGAACACTCCTGGAGTGTGTTCCTTGTGCCTCGCCCTTACTGGGTGGTGCCTGAGACCTTCAGGACCCATGCAGCTAGGTGGAGCGTATCCCAGAGTGTGGTGCAACCTGGACCCTGAGTCTGGCTGCAAGGAATTGAGAGCCTCTAGAGTGCCAGGCTAGGCTGGGCTTGTCCCAGTCCTGCAGTGCCGGGGCCTTGCTCCTGGCTGGGTGGGCCCATAACCTCCGTCATGCCGGCTGCACCCCTGAACAATGGAGCTCATGCCCTGCTCTCTTATGGGCAGAGCCCAAGCTCTCCAAGGCCCCACAGCTATGCTAGCCAGTCCCTGATGAGCAGCTCTGGGGTCCTGGGCTGGGCTGTGCTCAGTACCTCTGTGTCCTGCAAGGCTGGCCAGGCATTCCCTTGGTTTTTGTGCTGAGTTGTGGGACCAGGTTGAGCTGGACCCTTTGTGCAGCTAGTGAGGGCACACTCCCTGAATGTGCTGCTGGAACCTCCACCTTACTGGGTGGTGGCCAAAACCTCCCCAACCCAGGCAGCTAGGCAGAGTGTATCCTGGAGTGTGGTGCTGCCCTGACCCTGAGACTGGCTGCAAGGAGTTCAGAGCCTCTGGAAGGCCATGAGAGTCCAGGCAAGTCCCAGGCCTACAGTGCAGGGACCTTGCTCCTGGCTGGGCAGGCCCACAACCTCTAGGACCCATCACTCTGGCTGCACTCCTGAACATTGGAGCTCACACCCTGTGCTCAGATGGGCAGACCCCAAGCTCCCCAAGACCCTGCAGATACACCGGCCAGTCCCTGATGAGCAGCTCTGGAGTCCTGGGCTGGGCTGGGCTCAGTACCTCTGTGTCCTGTGCAGCTTGCCGGGCATTCCCCTGGTGGGTTGTGCTGAGTCACGGGACCGGGTTAGACATGTCTTTGACTGACCTTGCCTTACAACAATATGGTTGACTATACTATTCCTGGAGTGCAAAAGGAATGAATCATACTTTGCAATCCATTTTTGAATTTTCAATAAATTACTTATTTTCTGAAAATCTGTCATACTTTATAAAAGTATTTTTTGTATAAAGAAACATTTTAGTCCACAATTGCTATCCTGATTTAATGTTTTAGTAACATTTGTTATCTTAAATTTTTACTTCTTTTCAATAAACAAATGAAATGAAAATGTGCAAAAGAGATGAGTATCTTTTTTTCTCCATAGATGATTTTAGTAATATAATAACATAATCTATATTTGACCAGCAAGGTAGAGCAATGGTGGCATGCCACAGCAGAACGTTTGTATCATTCAAAATTCTAAAAGGTTCCCATCACTGACAGAATTCCAACTGAAAGCTTAGAAAGCTTTAGAAAGCTGTGTAAATATAATAGTAAAATGATTCTGAATGTATAAGTTTCCTCTTTTCCTTTCTGACACCTTGAAACTGACATGAGAATATAACAACCAGGAGGACACATGCTCTGTGGAATAATACATATAAAATCAGCTCCATTTATTAAGTATTTTATAAATGACTCCCACAATCTCTTTTAACATGCTCAGGAAATTTTCTCTTAATTAATAAGTTTGAAACATAATTAAATTTTCCACAAAGATTGGCTATTCGTTTTCTTGATGAATTTTCAATTCTTACATTATGGGAAATCCTTTCAACACTAATTGACATATAACTGACTTTGACAAAGCTGATATTTACATTAGCTGCAAAAAGATCAAATTCTCAAACATCTCATCATATGATAGTCCATCTTAGAAAGATCCAGCACAAAGAAAAAGGAACGTTTTTGGAAGGGTCAGTACAGCCAGATGTGCTATTTTTTTAACATCCTCCTAGGAAACCTTTAATAAGATAATCTCTTTCTAGCCATAAACTTCTAAATTCAGAAAGCATTGTTGGGGAAAATTTGTTTCAATTGGGTTAGTTATAACTGGGTATAAATGGAGAGGCCAATTTAAGAAAAGCCTTTGATTCATATAAATCAACATAATTCTTAAATTTTATGGAAAATGAAGAGCAGAAAAAGGATGCGTGAGCAGATTTTTTCCTATGGTTCACAATCAGCATATAATATATTGTCACACATGCCCTCCCTTAGTTAAAACCATGTGAAGGCAAAAATATGTATCCTAAGTGTTGTAGTCAGGATTTGCAAGGGAATAGATTTAATACAGGGCACATAACTTATAGAATTATTTTATAATATTCACCCAAAATTCAAATGCAGGAAAGGGCAAGAGATCCGTCTGCATGATCAAGACACAAAGAATACAGTTGACAGACTGGATCCCATGGCAAAATCCTGCATATGTTGAGCTGAAACCCCAGAGCACATGAACTATTTTTCACTAGTCCAGCTAGAGATTTAGAGCCCACAACAATGTCTCATCCAAATCTATATCAAGGATTTGCACTGTGATGGCCAAGAGGCCAGAGGTAGAAGCTAGAATGTCTGCATCAGTGGAGTGAAGGATCTGTGCCACCAAGCTGAGGGATCTGCACTGAAGCCAGGAAGTGATGCTCAAGGTAAGGGCCAGAGCTGTCCCGTAGTGAACAACACCCATTCTTAGCAACAGTGAAGATCTGAGCTAATCTCATGATGATAACAGCTAAGTTCATATTCAGGAAAATCAGTGCAACAAGCATCTTCAGCAATAGCATGTCATTTGCCCCTCCAGTTAACCTTTTATGCTTTTGACAAAAATTCTCAGGTGGGTTTTCCACACCCCAAACTACACTGACTGGACCATTAGTTAATCCACAGCAACCTACCCATAGTGAACTTGATAACCAGACTTATTTCCATAAACCATGGTCTCCAGTGGCAGATTTGTGAAAATTTAGCATGTCTTAATCTATTTAGGTTTACATTAATGTAACAATTGCATATATAAAATTCTTATTGCACTCATTGGCACAGCATTCAAAGTACTCTCAAAATTCAATTCCAAAACCACAAAACTTTGACTAAATAATCTGATTACAAACATATATCTGGACAAAGCCCAGGTCTTGAGCACAGTGCTGAGGTCTCCCCTTCTGGGTAGATTGTCTGGCTTAAGAGTTTGTACTGGTTTCAAGCTGTGTGGGAACCACCAGGGAGACCCTCCAGCCACATAATGTTTTGAGAGTGGATCTCATTCTTGTAGATGTTGAAGTGGAATCCTGTGAACCTGGATGGTGGAGTGGTGAGCAACAGTGAAAGAGCCTCTCTGAGATTTGGTCTCAAGACACTACAGTATAGCAATGTAAGCAAGAGAAAAAGGGGGTAAGTGGGCTCTAAAGACTTAATTCTCACTAAGGAGTGAGAATTCAGGCCCAATGAAGTGAGAGATTTCAATGAAGAAGAAAGAGGCAGAAGGTGGTGCTCTCTCCCTGAGACTGAACTCCCTGATTGGAAAAGGCATCTCAAACCTGCAGACACGCAGTGACTATTGGTGATCCAACATGCCTTCAGTGGAATAGAGAAGTTAATATATTGGCCTGAAGTGGCTGGCTGTGCTTAATGCTAATATTATTGCTGATTGTACCATGGTGGTCAAAGTGGCAAAATTGTTTTAACCAGTTGTCCTTCCTGGTATACCAAGACTGAGAGTGACTAAGGTTCATAAATAATACTATAAGACAGAGCCAAAAAAAGCCCAAAATAGTTCAAATAACATACAAAACATGTTCACAGAAGTAATGGCATAAAAATTCCAAAGCAAAGAAAAAGAATTTGACATACATATAAGAGAGGGATATAGAAATTCAGTTAGCCATGATAAAAACAATCTACATCAAAGCATACAATAGTCGATTCCAGAAATTAAAAACAAGAACAGAACATAAAATCCATTAGAGAAAAGAAACAAATCACCAATTAACAAGGCCAAATAGTATCACAGCAGACTTCCCAAAACAACCCTTAAATCAAGGAGACTTTGGGGGCAAGAGTGTTAAGCCCTAATAGAAAGCAACTTCTAACCCAGAGTGGTGAAACCCACAAAACTATCTTTCAAAATTTATAGAGAAATAACATACTTCCATGAAAAAGAACACGAAGAAATTTATGACCACAATGTCAGCACTCCAAAATTTTCTGAAGGACCATAAATAAAGAGATAACAAGGATTACATCTCCTATAACCCCAACAAAAATGAATTAAACAGGCAGGCAAATAAGTAAGCAGTGAAAAAAATGAATCAACAATAGGAAAATAACTTGATGTGGATGTCAATACATCAGTTATAGCCATCAATTTCAATGGTCTCAATTCATCAATCAAAAGAAACAGACTGACAAAATGGGTCAAGAAGCAATATCCAACGATATGCTGCATAAAACAAACACATTTAATTAAATAAATAAATTCATGGTCTGAAAGTCAAAGGACAGAATACAATACTCCATGTGACACAAACCTGGAAAAAACAAAGGGGGAGCCGTTCTACTTGCAGACAATGTGGATTTCAAGCCAGAATGGATTAAGGCAGATAAGATCACTCCAACTTTGTAAAGGGAGCAACCTAAGAGGAAGAGATAACAATCACAAATATATATATGCACCAAATACCAGTGTACCCAAGTATATAAAACAAATATTAATGGACATGAAAAATTAAATAAATACTAATACAGGTTTGAAAGTATACTACAGAGCTACTGTGATAAAGACAATAGCATGTTACTGCAAAATTACAGATCCAAGGATCAATGGAACAGATTAGAAGATGCAGAAACAACTCCAAACATACTTAGCCACATTATCTTTGACAAAGGGCCAAACATATTCACTAGAAGAAAGGTTACATCTTTAATAAGTGATGTTGCAAAACCCGGTTTTCTACATGCCAGAGATTTAAATTAGACACTTATGTTTCACCATGGGCTAAACTAAAATCCAACATGATAAGCTTGAGACATTTTTGTGTAAATGGATCAACCTTGAGATCATAATGTCTCATTTTCTTAAAAATAGCTGTTCATATCATCACACATAATAAAATCGATTCTTGTAAGCACTTTAAGAGAAATTCTAGGCAGGCATAAAACTATACATGTAAATCTACCCTTTCTGTATTAGAGGAAAAAGCAAAACAAATACAAGAAATACAAGATACAAAAGAGAAATAACAATGACAGTAAACCCAAAAAGTAACAATATAGGCTTTCAAAACAAGGTGGTAGGAACATAACAAAGGTTGTAATTTTGCATAGGTATCTTCAAAACAGTTACTCAGATTACCAGATAAAGACATGCAAAATTGATCTAATCCTATGAATATTAACTGGTTAGTTCCAAGAACTAATGGAGTTAGTCGTGCAATGATTTTAGCTATCTTAAGTATAGATAAGCAAATATATATATATATTTTCTTTTCCCTTCCATCCTTTCTCCTTTTTTCTATAGAGTTACTTTTCATCTTAGAGCAGTTTCTTACTCTTTCAGAAAATTTATGGAAGATTTTGGATCTTCTTTACTCTCAGTTTCTTACACTAGTGAGACAATACAGCATTTACACATGTGAGTTTGATTTATTTAACTTAGGAGTATGGTGTCAATTTGCATCCACTTACCTATAAAAAAACTCAGTGTGATCCTTCTTTATAGCTGAGTAATAATCCAATGTACAAAATACCACATCTTTTTTAACCATTCATCAATTGATGGGCATGTGGGTTGTTTTCAAGATTTGGCTATTACAAATTGTGTTGCTATAAACATGGGTGCACATATATCACTGTGGTATGATGTTTTCAATTTTTCTGGAAAATGCCCAGAAGTGGGATAGTTGGGACAAAGTGAAGCTCCAAACTCAGCTTTTTGAGGACCCTCCACACTGATTTACACAGTGGTTCTACCAGTCTACACTCCCACCAACAGTGCAGAAGAGTTCCTTTTCCCCTACAGCCTCTCCATCATCTGTTATTGGTGGTTTTCTTGAACTTGGCCATTCTTTCTGGAGTGAGATGGAATCTCAGAGTTGTTTTAATTTGCATTTCTCCAATGACCAATGATGCTGAACACTTTTTCATGTATTTATCTGCCATTTGTATTTCTTCAGCTGAGAAGTGCATATTCATCTAAGATGCCCATTTTTGGATTAGGTCTTTAAATTTCAGTGGCCAGATTTAAAAAAAAAAAAATCTTCATATGTTCTAGATAGAAGTCCTTTTTTCGGAGAGACAGTTAACTAAATTTTTTTCCCAATTCATGAATTTAATTTTCACTTTGTTGTAGATTTCTTTCGACATGCAAAAACTGTTGAAAAAGACGATATCCTAGTTATTGGTTCTGGGAAGTAATTCCTGTGCAGTTTGATTTTTGTTCATGAATTCTCTGCCTACCCCTCTGTTTTCAAGATTTCTACTTATTTTGTCTTCCAGCAGATTTAGTGTTTCTGTTTTAATATTCAGATCTTTGATCTATTTTGACTTTAGTTTGATGCATCATGATAGGCATGGATCTACTTTTCGTTTTTCGCATATGGAAAACTAGTTTTGCCAGCACCACTTATTAGAGAGGCTATCTTTATTCCAGTGACCATGTTTGGCCCCTTTTTCAAAAATAAGTGTATTCGTAGTTGTGGTTGTATCTTCTAATCTATTCTGTTGATCTTCAGGAATGTTTTTATTCCAGTGTCATGCTGATTTTATCACAGTAGCTTTGTAGTATAACTTCAAGTCAGGAATTGTGATGCCTCCTACCTTACCTCTGTTGCTCAGGATTGCCTTTGCTATTCTAGGTCTCTTCTGGACCCAGATGAATTTTAGAAATCATTTCTCTATATCTGTGAGGTATGCTATTGGTATTTTGATTGGAATTGCATAAAATCTGTATAACAATTTTGGAAGATGGCCATTTTCACAATGCTTGTCTGCCCTATCCACAAACAAGGAATGTCTTTCCATTTTCTGAGATCCTCTTTAATTTCTCTTTTCAGAGAAATTTGAGTTTTCACTGAATAGATCTTTTGCTTCCTTTGTTAGACTGATTCCTACGTGTTTCATTTTTCAGAGTAATTTTGTGAAGGCTGTGGTTTCTCTTATTTCTCTCTCAGTGAGTTTGTTGTTTGTATATGGGAATGCCATTGATGTTTGAGTGTTGACTTTGTATCCAGCTCCATTAACGAATTTGCTTATTACATCTAGAAGTCTTTCAATGTAGTTTTGGGGATCTTCTATGTAGAGCACCATGTCATCTGCAAGTAACGATTATTTAACTTCTTCCTTCCTATCATTATTCCTTGTTTTTTCACTATTGTCTAATTGCTCTTGCTAATGTTTTGAGCACTATATTGAATAGAAGTAGTGATAGTGAATAGCCTTGTCTTGTTCCTGATTTTAGAGGAAAACTTTTCAGTTTTTGACCATTTAATATGATACTGGCTGTTAGTTTGTCATAAATGACTTTTGTCAGATTGAGGTAAAGGCCATCTCTTCCAGTTTTCTGTAGGGGTCCTATCATGTATCAGTGTTGGATTTTGTCAAAAGCTTTTTCTGCATCTATTGAAATGATCATGTGATTCTTATCTTTGGCTCTTTTGATATGGTGGATTACATTTATTGATTTGCATATGTTGAAGCATCCCTGCATTCCTGGGATGAATCCCACTTAGTCGTTGTGTATAATCTTCTTGATGACTTTGCTGCATTTTGTTTGCCAGTATTTTATTAAGGATTTTTGCATCTATGTTCATTATGGAGATTGGCTTGTTCTCTTTTTTGGTTGGGTCTTTCTCTCGCTTTGGAATTGGGGTAATACTTGCTTCCAGGAATGAGTTATGGAGAATTGCTTCCCTTTCAGTTACATTTAAGAGTTTAAGGAGTGTTCTATTTAGTCTTCCTTGACTTTCTTGTAGAATTCAGCTGTGAATCCATCAAGACCTAGGCTTTTCTATGTTGGTAAGGTTCTACTTACACATTCAATTTCATGAAGTGAAACTGGGCTATTCAGCAACTTTATATCTTTTGATCCATCTTTGATAATTCATATGTTTCTAGGAATCTGTCCATTTCTTCTGTATTATTGAATCCATGACAGTAAAGTTTTTTGAATTCTACATTTAAGATCTTCTGTATTTCCACAGGGTCTGTATTGATTTCATTCCTTATTCCATGAATTTGAGTGTCTTCTTTCCTTTTTTTAATAAGGATGGCTAGGGGTTTATCAATTTTATTTTTTCTTTCAGAAAATCTACACTTTGATTCATTAATTCTTTATATTGTTTTCTTAGTCTCTATTGCATTAATTTCTGCTTTGATCTTTATAACTTCCTTTCTTCTTTGGACTTTGTGCTTGATTTACTCTTCTTTTTCTAGATGTTTGAGGCATAGTATCAGGTTGTTTATTTGTGTTTGTTCCATTTTCTTAATGTGTGGATTGACTGCAGTATATTTCCTGCTGAGGAATTCTTTCATTGTATCCCTCAGGTCCTAGTAAATTGTATTTCCATTTTTGTTTCCTTGTAGATATTGTTTAATTTTTTATTTAATTTCCTCTGTGATCCTTTGATGTTCAGAAGTGTATTATTAATTTCCACGTGTTTATGGATTTTTTGCAGTTTCTTTTGCCATTAATTTCCAGTTTCATGGCACTATGATCAGATAACATGCATGGGATAATTTCAATTCTTTTGCATTTACTTAAGCATGTTCTATGGGCTAGTATATTGTCAATTTTAGAGAATGTCCCATGTGAAGCTGAGAAATATATATATTCTGATGTTATCAGGTGGAACGTTCTTTACAAGTCTACTAGGCCCTTTTGCTCTCAGGTTTGATTCGTATCTGTGATTTGCTGATTTTTTGGCTAGTCTGTCTCTTTGTGTCAATGGGGTGTGACAGTCTCCTGTTACAATTGTGCTTATTTAATTTTTCATTTCCTTTAATATTTGTTTTATATAACTGGGTGCTTGCATATTTTGTCCATTTATATTAAAGATTGTCATCACTTCCTCTTGAAGTTTTCCTCTAACCAGTATGTAGTGACCCTCTTTATCTCTTTTGATTTTTCCTGGTTTGAAGCTCACATTGTCTGCAAACAGAATAGTTACTCCTGCTTTTTGGGTGGATCTTGTTGCATGGAGTATTGGTTTCCATCCTTTGACTTTCAGTCTATGAACTTCCTTTTGGGTCAGATGGGTTTCTTGTATACAGCATATGGTTGGATGTTGTTTATTCATTCTGCCAGGCTGTTTCTTTTAGTTGGTGAATTGAGGCCATTTACACTAATGGTTATAAGTGATATATACTGGCTTATTTTTGTCATGTTATCTTTTTGCTGTTGGTTCTCTACATTTTCCCTTTGTTGACCTGTTTGCCCTGCTATGTGGTTTTATTCTGTTGGTGTTCTTGAAATTGTATTTATTTTTATATCTATCTGGAATATCTTTCAGTATTCTTTGCAGTGTTGGCTTGGTGGTCATTAAGGTTTTAGTTGCTCTTTATCTTGGAAGTATCTTATTTCTCCATTGATTCTGAAGGATAGTTTTGCAGGGTACATCAGTCTGGGTTGGAAGTCATTCTACTTTAGAATTTGAAATTTGTTGCTCCATGCTCTTCTTGACTTCATTGTTTGTGTTGAGAAGTCTGCTGTGATTCTGATGGGTTTACCTTTATAGGTGATTTGTTTTTCTCTAACAGCTTTTAATATTCTGTACTGATGTTGAATTTCTGGGATGTTGATTATTGTACATCTGGATGTAGTTTTATTTTGGCTATGGCTATTTGGAGTTCTACATGGTTCACTTATCTGTATGTCAGTTTCCTTTCCCATGTTTGGGAAATTTTCTGCTATTACTTCTGTAAATAGTCTTTTGTATATCATTTGTTCTGTCACCTTCCTTTTTGTTACCCCTATCAATCTTATATTGTTTTTCTTTTTGCATTGTCTTGCGACTGTTGGATAGTTATTTCCTCAATCATTGCTAATATTAAAAGATCTTTCCTTTCCTGTTCACTAGCTGCAATCTTTTCTTTGAGGTCTGAGATTGTATCTTCACATTCATTCAGATGATTTTGCCAGTTTTCGATGGTGTTTGTGATTCCCTGGATACCTCTTTGAATCTGTGTCATGCATTCTAATTCTTTCTTATGTTGTTCATTCAAGGTTTCTTTCATTTTGCTGTGCTCCTCTATTTTTTTTACTATGTCTTCTTTAGCCTTGTTCAGCATTTCTTTCATTATGTTTATCATTTCTTCCTTTGTTTGGAATATTATTTCTGATCTGAGTTCCTTCACCGTTTCATGGAGCTTTTTTTTTTTTTTTGCTTCAGTTGTTTTCCTTTTAGAAGTTTCAGATGTGTGGCTTACTCTTTCTTCTATGTCCATGTCTTCTAGGCTTGTTGGTGATGGACTGGAGATTTGAGATTGCATTTTATTCTTTTGTTTTGTCATTTTCCTGTATTACCTTGGGGCAGCCAAATGTAAAGTCTCAGTTGTTTCTGGGGTTGAGAGTCACTGTTTGTACTGGAGACAGTTTCACCAGTTGAGTGGGGGCCATTGGGCAGGCCTTACATAGTCCCTAGCAACACTCATGGGATCCCCATTTGTGTGGAGTACACTGGGTGCACTTCAGCAAACCCCACACAGCAAACCAAAGCTCCCCATCTGCTTGAGGTTGTTAGGTGGGTCCCTACCAGGTTCTGAGTGGTGTACCAAGGCTGAACGTCTAGGTGGAGTATGCTCTGTAGGCCTTGAGCTCTAGTCAAACAGCGTGCTGAAGTTTCCTGTCTGCTTGAGGTCACTGGGTGGGACTCTACCAGGTTCCTCACTAGGTACCAAAGCTCTCCAGCAGGACTCTACCAGGCTCCAAGCAACTTACCGAGGCTGCACAGCAAGGTGGTTTATGCTGTGCAGGCCTTCAACTCACACCATGTGGCATGCAACTTGGCACCCAGATGTTGCCCTGCTGTTTGGAGT